>PVHT020000150.1:197130-260903 GCA_004024745.2 Catagonus wagneri
GGGGGGGGACGTGACTCCTGGTACTCTCCCATCCCTCGCGGTCAAGGATGTGATCCAGAAGCACGGCAGCCAAGCCATCAGACACCATCAGCGTTTCCTAAGGTCTGAGAACCTAATTAGTGCTTTAGCTGTTCTAATACTGTTCGGCTCTTCTGGGGACAGTGCTTTCACTATTTTGGAAGA
Source organism: Catagonus wagneri (assembly GCA_004024745.2). Classification (NCBI taxonomy): domain Eukaryota; kingdom Metazoa; phylum Chordata; class Mammalia; order Artiodactyla; family Tayassuidae; genus Catagonus; species Catagonus wagneri. Next base: position 197,314 of record PVHT020000150.1, read on the forward strand.
AAAAGAGGCCACGAAAAGACAGGGGATCAGTCAACAGAGAGTACTGTCGGGTACCGTACTAGCCACTGGCCCCTGATGACAGCTTGATTCCAAAGGCAGCTATGCCTGAATGTCACTTCCAGGACAACGTGCGTGAACTCTCTGCCTTTTTGAATTTTGTTAGAATGAAAATAATGATAGAAAACTAACACAGGCGTGGTGCGGTGACTGCTCACGTGCTTACAGCCACGTAAGGCTGGCCAGCCCACTTTCTAGGCGTGCGGATTGATAAGTGGTGACCAGCCTCAGGTGATGCAGGTGATGACAGCCACAGCCAGCACCCAAGCCCAGGCCTTCTGGCTACAATCGGGTACTCATTCCTCATCTCCAGGCTTGTGGGGCCTCCCAGGGTGAACGTGGCGTGAGGGAGGGGTTCCATTTGTCAGTCTGAACGCGGACTTGGTTACAGAAAGCACCACACACGCAACTCAAAACTGAGAGGGATCCAGGCAGCATGGGCCTGAGGGCTGGACTCAATTAGCATCTTTCATCACATCAGGGCTGCCTGGTTTTCCTCAAGAGCCCTGTGGCTCAATCTTGGGCATTTGGTCAGGGTCCCTCCGATATGGCACAGTCCATCAAAAATTCTGAATCTCAAATTTCTTTTTTGGATAAACGAAAGACAAAAAAAATGCTACATTTTGCCCACTGCGTTAGGACTCTCCTCTTGGGGACTCGATTTTATCAGCTGACTTTGGAAGGAGAGCACACAGGCCAGGACTGAATCCCGAATCCAACTGAAGCAACAGTAAGAAGTAAGCGGGGGGAACTGAATCACCTGGCTTGTAATAGGACTTAAGCTGTCTGTTCCTCTTGGGAATCTCCAGAATATTCCTCCCAGAATGGCAGGCAATGCGAAGACCCCATGGAACAGCGCCATCTTACTACCAATGGGATGTTAACAGCCAGATCACGGTGAATCAATACAGCATGGAAACAGCAAGTTTCTGACAGAAATAGTCACACACTCAGTGACGCGTAAAAAACAGTATAATATGAGGGAATGTCATCTCAGGGATCAGCCTACTCAGTGTCTTCGTTGGAGCCAACAGCCTGACGAGAGAGGATCGTCTGGGTCCCTTTTAGTAGCTTGTGCATCAAGGACAAGCTGCTTTGGCCCCTGGGCCCAGGACAGGAAGAAACCAGAGAGCTCATTGGAAACCAGGCAGCAGGCCTGAGATCCCTTTCTGCCTGGTTTCTGTTTCCTCTTGAGAACCTGCACTTTAGGAGGCCCAGCAGGTGTTGTTGCTCAGCAGCCGGACGCTGCAGAGTGTCTAATCTGATGATTCTGAAAGTAGGAACATGAATAAGTGATCGGTTCCTAGAAAGCGAAAGGGAAAAGCGGTGGGCTTTTTATTATAACTCAGGTAAGATCTCACATAACCAAGCTGACAATCCACGACCTTTCTCCTTCTTCCTTAGTGCACACTCCCATGAAAGTATACAGCCAATCAGACTTGGGTAAGTTATTTGGAAATGGCACAAAACCTTCCATTTGGGGATGGATTCGACAGTTGCCAAGAGTTGCGCTTCTGGAGGATTCTTGAAATCACGGCTGACACCACCCCCTGCTCATGGGATCCTGAGTCTCAGTGGCTCCTCACATTCCTTCTCTTCCTTTAAGTCTCCTCAGATCATCTATATGCACTATTTACAGAAGAGCCTCAGCCTTCTGGTCTACCTCCCATATAATGTATACCTCTCAGGGAAAATGAAGATGGCAAGGATATTGCAAATTCTGGCTACAGCTCTTTTAGGGGCTGACAAAGGTTATGGACACTATCCCCATTAAATGTACGTATACAAACATTTTTTATCTATCACATTTTCATGGAGTTCAGGAATACCCTGAGTCCCTATTTCGGGAGAAAGGGATTTAGCTGAACGATTCAGTTGAACAAATGTTTTGTGAACAGCTACTATGTACTAAGTTTTTTTTCTTCTTCTTTAAATCAACAATACATTTATTTGCTCAGTCCTACAACACATATAAAATGGCTTCAGAATGGCTAGCTCACAACTGTGTGACAGAAAAAAAAATTACTGTACGTTATTTGTGTAGTTTTTTTTTTGGTGTTAGACTTAACAGCGTATCATCAAAAACACTGTTTTCCAAAGATTCTTGGATTATTTTCTTCCCCGTTTCCTCAGTGGCTATGTTATTCACTTGTAGTTCAGTTATGTTTAGTGGTTACTGTTTGTATTTCGTTTGGGGTTTTACCCACATCCTTGTTTTATGTATTTGTTTATTTATCTCTCGAGTATGGGAAACACCAGGGTGGTTTTAAAAGTCAAAATTACACAAAAGGAAAACAGAGCAAAATCACTCCTCTCCCATTTCCCACTCTCCGTTCTTTTCAGCCTTCCCCATCCATCCGTGGAGATAACCGATCACACAGCACAGCAGCTTCTGGATTCATCCTTCCTGTAGAAGTGAGAAGACCCACGTATACTCTTATATCTTCTTCTTTCTTGCACAAAAGGCAGGATGCTACAGATACTCTTTGCTACTTTGCTTTTTTTTTTCCACTTGACAATATAGCCTGAAAATCTCGCCATGTCATTTCACAGAGATCACCTCCCTCATTCTTTGTCTATAGCCGTGCAGTTTTCCAGGGTGTGGATACACTCTAGTTCGCTCATCTATTCTTTTACGTATGGTATTTAGGTTACGTTCAATACTTTGCCATTACAAATGATGCTGTTATAACTAGTCTTGGGCACGTGACTTTTCCTCTTGTCGGACGTGTATCTTCAACGGTAGATTCCCAGAAGGACCTGTTGGATCCCAAGATTGGGGCGTGGGCAGTTTTGTTCTATGTTGCCAAGTTCCCCTCCGAAAGAGTCGTACCACTTCACATTCCCATCAGCAAGATGGGAGTTTTCCTGTCTCCCCAGAGCCTCGCTCCTAGAAATGTGCCAAGTTTGTGGCCTCCTCCTGGGCCGTGCCTGCAGAGGGGCAGGGATGGGCGCATTTAAGCCACAATTATCCACAACGCACCCACGTCTCGATGACTCCGCAGCTGACGCTGTACGCAGGCCACTGCCACGTCTTCCCCGGGCTACAGCAGCCTCCTGTTTTCTTCCTCTGGTCTCTTTGCATTACTGCAGCCCAGGACCCTTTAGCAAGATCACTCTCTGTTCGCAACCCCCCAACAATTTCCCAACTCATTCAGAATAAAATCGAAACACCGACCTTAGCCAACCCTCAGATGCTGGCCTCTATCTTCCCTCGCCTGCCACTGTCTCCTTCATTCACTCGCTCCAGCCACCCTGGCTTCCTACGTGCTGGTCCCAGCACAGGGCAAGGACCTCTGTCCTTGAGCTCCTTCTCCCTAAAACACCCTTCCTGTGATGCCCATGTGGCTCACTCTCTCACTTCCTTTGGGACTGCTCAAATGTCACCTTCGTAGGTGATATAGAAGGCTTTTTCCCTGAATAGCCCGCCCACCACCATGTCCCCTCTCCAGCCTCCATCTCCCCACCTTGCTTCACTTTCCGGATACGCTGGATATTTATTTATCAACCGATCATCTGCTTATTGTCCCTCAGCAGAAAGTGAGGTTCAGGAAGACAGGCACTTTTTCTCGGCACGCAATGAACAATCCATAAGTACTGCGTACAGATGATCCTTGACCTAGGATGGTTCCGCTTACGACTTTTTGGCTTTACAATGGTTTTACAGTGATACACATTCAGTAGAAACCATACTTCAAGTTTTGATCTTTTCCTGGGCTAGTGATACGCGCGGTCCGGCACTCCGATGTGATGCTGGGCAGCAGGTAGAGGCCGCAGCTCCCAGCCAGCCGTGCGAACGTGAGGTGAAACAATGGATACGCTCATAACCATTCCGTAGCCATGTGGCCGTTCTGCGTTCCACTGTCAGTATAGCATTCAACACGTTACATGAGATATTCAACATTTTATTAAAAAACTGGCTTTATGTAGATGATTTTGCCCAACTGTAGACTAATATAAGTGTTCTAAGCATATTTAAGGTAGGCTAGACTAAGCTATATAGGTTCGTGAATAACGTTACGTAGGTTAGCTGTATTAAAGGCATTTTTTTTTTTTTTTTTTGCTGTACCTGTGGCACGGGGAAATTCCTGGGTCAGAGATCAAACCTGGGCCACAGCTGTAACCAGAGACATAGCAGTGAAAACACTGGGTCCTTAACCCACTGAGTCACCAGGGAAACTCCTAAATGGATTTTTTTTTCTCTTTTTAGGGCCGCATTTGCGGCATATGGAGGTTCCCAGGCTACAGGTCCAATCAGAGCTGTAGCTGCCAGCCTATACCACAGCCACGGCAACGTGGGCTGAGCCGCATCTGCGACCTACACCACAGCTCATGACAACGCCAGATTCTTAACACACTGAGTGAGGCCAGGGATCGAAATTGCCTCCTCATGGATGCTAGTCAGATTCGTTTCGCTGAGCCACAACGGGAACTCCGAGAATGGCTACTTTTGAATTGAGACACACAATCATCTACAGCTCTCCTTAGACCTCCCTCAAAGACCAAGGTCATTCTGTCATTTTTCCTATAACTAGACAGAACAGCTAAAACAATTTTTTTTTTTTGTCTTTTTGTCCTTTTTATGGCCTCACCCGCAGCATATTGGAGGTTCCAGGCTAGGGGTCTAAAGAGAGCCCTAGCCACTGGCCTACACCACAGCCACAGCTATGTATGATCCGAGCCACGTCTGCAACCTACACCACAGCTCATGGCAACAGCGGATCCTTAACCCACTGAGCGAGGCCAGGGATCGAACCTGCAACCTCATGGTTCCTAGTCGTATTTGTTTCCAATGCGCCACGACGGGAACTCCCTAAAAACAATTTCTGATGCCCTGTTCCAAGAAACCTTCACGGCGCTTGCTCAGATATCTGTACTTTCTATATATGCTTAGACTGGGAGACTGATTCTCTAGTAATTCGTCTCTTTCCCTAAACTCTGTCCAAGCAGCCTACAAGCTGGTGACAAATAACATTTATGAGATTCAGCTTCGTCCAAACAGAAGATAGGGTGACTTGACTTAGGTCGAGAAGGAGCCAGCCCCTGCAGACCCCGGAACGTAGGCTACAATTTTAAGACCAGCTAGTAAGTGAGCTCAGATGATGTTGTATCTGGTGAGATCAAACCAGGAAAAAAAAAAAAATTTGACTGTTACTAGGAGTCACCGCAACATTACAAAAGGAGTTTGTTTTCAAAGCAGCCTGATGCACAAAGCCAATGTGACATAATGGTCCAGGCTGTGCAGGGGGAGATACCAACGCGTGCAAAGACAGTGAGTAATGGCGAAACCATCGGCACCGCAGCAGACCAGCTAGACTCAATCACCTAACAGCTATAATTTAAAACTTAACTCTCCAGCTAGAAGAGAGAGTGTGGCAAGCAGCTAAGGCGTTTGGGGTCAAAACATATGATGTCTTTTGCTCCTTGGCGAAGTGTGGCCACTCTGAGGCAGAAAACATGACGTGAACAAGTAAGATTTTATCCCTTTGCTGAGAACGTCAGGATGGGAAGCCATCTGCATTCTCTGACTCTACAGAGAACTCCTGGAAGTTCTTCCCAACGTTGCACAAAGATGGGCAAGGCTGCGATCCCACTTACCGTGTCTGCTGATAAACCGGATACAGCTTTCTACCACCAGAGGAATCGCCTGGCTGGAATCCTAAAAAGCCAGAGAAACACAAGATTAGAATCTTCAGACAGGCATAGCCCAGGGTCAGAGAAAATGGGCTACACTGTATGAAACTTGTCTCGGCTGGATCTGTGGCTGGACCGCAAAGAAGTATCTGGCCTGTTCTGCTGTGTAGACGTGCGCAGTGGTCTGCTTGGAATACCCCACAGACGCCTTCTATTCAGCAGGTCCTAGCGGAACTGATCATCTTTTAGCCCAAACCGGCTCCCCACCCTGAGCCATACAGTTACTCAGTCAATACATACCTTGTCCAGTTCGCCTCCCAAATACCCACCAAAGCCACAGATTTCTCTCCATCTCTACTGCCACCAACCTAGGCCGGTCCCTCAGTATTTCCATTCCCACCCCTGTCGTCCTCCGGACCAGTTTTCCTTCCTTCACATGCGGTCAGGGGATCTTTATTTATTTATTTATTTATTTTTGTCTTTTAGCCTCTTTTTATGTAGAGCCGCACCCGCGGCATGTGGAGGTTCCCAGGCTGGGGGTCTAATCGGAGCTGTAGCCGCCGGCCTTCGCCACAGCCACAGCAACGTGGGATCCGAGCCGCATCTGCAACCTACACCACAGCTCACGGCAACGCCGGATCCTTAACCCACTGAGCAAGGCCAGGGATCGAACCCGCAACCTCATGGTTCCTAGTCGAATTCGTTAACCACTGAGCCACAAAGGGAACTCCGGTTAGGGGATCTTTAAAAGTGCACATATCCCCTCGTTTACTCCTTAACGCTAACTCTTTAAGAATTCCTGTGACTTTCTGCTCATAGCCTTGCATGTCTGTGGGCCCGCCTTGGCTCCAGTTTCCTCTCCTGCAAGGTTGCGGAATCAATCAACAGGCGCATGAGAAAGGGGATTTGTTTGGCATAAAAGGCAAGAAAGAAGAAACCTAACTGGTACCAAGTTAAGAAGCAGGCCTCACAGACAGCAGTCTCTGCTCTGCCGTTCTGCTACACAAGTCTGACGCTTATTTAACCTCTTGGGCCTTAATTTGGCATCTATCATGTGGGGAGAGGCTTGGTGTTGAGGAGAGTAATATTTCCTATTGGCACGTGAACACGGTGCTTGCCATGCACAAAAGAATTTATAGAGGGCCATGTACTGTGTTTTAGATGGACTGGTCCTGGTAACAACGCTACGGGTTGTGTATTGTTTTTATCCCTATTTGATGAACGTGGAAATGAAGGCTCCGTGAGGTAAAATAGCTGCTTAGGGTGATGGGTGGAAAAGCCAGGATTCAAACCCAGGCAGTCTCCCCGAGCCCCAGTGTCTCACTACCACCCATACTATATCCTAGGAGCTCAGCAAACACAGCCAGGTGTGAGGCCCAAATACTGAAAATGCCAATAGGGTTTCCCAATGCAGCTAAATGCACAATAACTCCGAGGGATGAAATGGATCAGGCAGAGTGACCTTAAATCTAGCTGGAAAGGGCTTTCGACGTTCAGGACAGAGGCTGGGTTCTCTGGTGGGCTGGGTCTGCCTGTGACCCTCCCCTGGCTCTGAATTTTCTTTCTTTCTTTTTTGTCTTTTTAGGGCCACACCCGTGGCATATAGACGTTCCCAGACTAGGGGTCGAATTGGAGCTACAGATGCAACCTACACCACAGCTCACGGCAACGCCAGATCCTTAACCCACTGAGCGAGGTCAGGGATTGAACTTGCGTCCTCATGGTTCCTAGTCAGATTCATTTCCTGTGAGCCACGATGGGAACTCCTGGCTCTGAATTTTCAACTGTAGCCATGGGGCCAGGGGGTGGTGTCTGGCCACTTTTAGGGAGGCAGCTGCGTCCAAGAAGAAGCCAAGCTGACAGGAGAGCTGGCACGGCCTCTAGCTCCCAAGCTTGCTGGGAACCCAGGACACTGCCAAAGGAAGTACTGAGTGTGCCAGCGTTCAGATCAGCAGCCCAAACGCTCATCTCACGACCCCCAGACCCATCTGCTTCCTCCAGCTTCCATTGCCCGTGTCTGCCCTCCCACGATCACTGAATTCTACCAGTCAGCCTACGGTGATGTCAGAGGGGGAATTTTTGTCAGCTTTTCCGTACACTAATAAAGAAACAGGGATCCACTATGAAAAACCACAAGTCTCAAGTTTGGGAGTCTTTTTATGCTGACAAACATCATTACTGTATTTTTCTTTTTTTTGGCTGCACCTGCAGCATGTGGAAGTTCCAGGGCCAGGGATCAAACCTGTGCCACAGCAGTGACAATGCTGGGTCCTTAACCTGCGGAGCCACCAGAGAACTCCTATATTTTACATTTATAAATAGTAGTAGCAGTGACGACAAGGACATTGATATGAGGGCTGGTAAAGTTTTTCTGGACCGAAATCTATAAAAATTAAAGACCCAGGGAGTTCCTGTCGTGGCTCAGTGGTTAACGAATCCGACTAGGAACCATGGGGTTGCGGGTCTGATCCCTGGCCTCGCTCAGTGGGTTAAGGATCCGGCATTGCCGTGAGCTGTGCTGTAGGTTGTAGATGTGGCTCGGATCCTGTGTTGCGGTGGCTGTGGTGCAGGCCGGCAGCTGCAGCTCCTGTTAGACCCCTAGCCTGGGAACCTCTATATGCCGCGAGTGCGGCCCTAGAAGAGGCAAAAAAAAAAAAAAAAGACAACAACAACAACAAAAAACCTCAGAGGGAGGGAGGTTGGAAACTCCCACGTTATTGGCTTCCACAAGTTCTGTGAGGGCAAAATTCTGCCTGGACTTGTGGGAAAAGGACTAGTGGTGGGAGTTAAAAGGAAGCATGCAGGGTCGCGGAAAGCAAAGAATCAGAGATATAAACCTGCATGGCCATGGGTACCAGTGACATGTCAGAAGTCACCCGGAGAACGATCTGTGACAGATGACAGTTGGCCAGAGATGACCTGACCTAGTGCAGAAGATGTTTTCCTAGTCCCTGCTGTGCCATGAAGCCTAAGACAGAGTCCAGTGAAAACACAAAACTGGACAAAGTCACCAAGGCTTCAGACTCTCTCCTTGTAACATTTCTGAGCTCCAAATGAATTCATTTCCTCAGGATGTGCCCTGGTAAGGACCCCGTCTGCACCATCGATATTTCATACGGCTGCCCAAGTAATGCCTATGTGTGTTCTCGTTCAGTGTCTGTCTCTCTCCTTCTTCCTCTCTCCTTTCCTCCTCCAGTGTCAGAATCCGTGTCAGTTAAATTTCCTTTTTTTTTTGTCTTTTTGCCTTTTTCTAGGGCCGCACTCGCGGCATATGGAGGTTCCCAGGCTAGGGGTCTAACAGGAGCTGTAGCCAACGGCCTACACCACAGCCACAGCCACGCGGACAGCTCACGGCAATGCTGGATCCTTAACCCACTGAGCAAAGCCAGGGATCGAACCTGCGTCCTCATGGATACTAGCCAGGTTCATTACCGCTGAGCCATGACAGGAACTCTGAAGCATCCCTTTTTATTTATCTTTTTTTTTTTTTTTCTTTTTGCCTTTTTATGTAGAGCTGCACCCGCGGCATATGGAGGTTCCCAGGCTAGGGGTCTAATAGGAGCTGTAGCCGCCAGCCTTTGCCACAGCCACAGCAACATGGGATCCGAGCCACATCTACAACCTACAGCACAGCTCACGGCAACGCCGGATCCTTAACCCACTGAGCAAGGCCAGCGATCGAACCCACAACCTCATGGTTCTTAGTCGGATTCGTTAACCACTGAGCCACGAAGGGAACTCCTGAAGCATCCCTTTTTAAAGGAAAGTCAGGTGGTTTTGAATCTAGGCTTTGCGAGGGTCAAAAGTGACTGGAACCCATGAGGGATCCTCCAAAACAAAAGCTACCAGATTCTACCTGCTGTTTGGCTCATTACAACCAAAACAGATTTTATTTCCTGGTTACATATTACTGCTCTTCCAAATTACTATTTACCTTCCTATCTTAGAGAAACTCTTCACTGACCCACCATCAGATTTGATCTACCGGAGAGAAACTGAATGAAAAAAGGGTTATTACTTGATTGGCGTTTTTGGTGCATCCTGGAATTCTTATACAAACCTAGCACCAGGCAAACACATTTACCCCATAACTGCCTAGGCACAGAGGGAGGCAAGCCAGGAGGGCGTCCTTCCTTTCTGATGAGCCCAACCAGGGTCGCACATCGCCTGTCACGCTGGGGCCTCTGGCACTCGCGTAGCCAGCGTGGGGGCTGCGAAGCCCTCTCACCCAGGCTCCATCTACACGGAGGAGGCTCAGTTTCATTTCAGCAACTGAAAAGGAACACCCTTCAAGTTCAATCCTGTTCCTACGTTTGAAGGCAGGGAAAAAAGAAAAAAAAAGCTTGCTCCCTGTTTAAGATATCCACCTATTAATTTTCAATGTAAAAAATTCTCCCTGGGAGGCACTCCATACCTCTCTAGGTTTAAGCGAAATGATGAAAGAAAGAGGGAATAGAAAGAAACAGAGGAACAAGAGGAAAGAGCGTGGTATGAAATTTTTATAATTTAAAAACTGTGTAATTGCATCTGATGGTGTTTTCATTAAAAGGAAATCCAGGGGAGTTCCCGTCATGGTGCAGCGGAAACGAATCCGACTAGCGACCATGGGTTGCGGGTTTGATCCCTGGCCTCGCTCAGTGGGTTAGGGATCCAGTGTTGCCGTGAGCTGTGGTATAGGTCGCAGATGCGGCTTGGATCTGGTGTTGCTGTGGCTGTGGTGTAGGCCGGCAGCTACAGTGCCGACTGGACCCCTAGACTGGGAACCTCCATGTGCTGCGGGTGTAGCCCTAAAAAGACCAAAAAAAAAGAAATCCAAAAGACAGAAGACGGGAAAAAACACTGACAGCAAGGCTAAGAGAAGCGAGGGCTATGTTATCAGCTTCCCCAGCTGGAGTGCCCAGCCAGCGGAAGCAGTCAACCAGCTGAAGATCTTGCAGGTGCTGCCACCACCGCAGAAACCATGAGCCATCTACATGCCACTCTCTCCCTGTGGCCACAGCCACTGTGAGTTACCCCAAATGATTTTTTTTTTTGTCTTTTGTCTTTTTAGGGTGGCACCCGCGGCAGATGGAGGTTCCCAGGCTAGGGATATAACAGGAGCTGTAGCTGCCAGCCCACACCACAGCCACAACAATGCAGGATCCGAGCTGTGTCTGCGACCTACACCACAGCTCACGGCAATGTCAGATCCTTAGCCCACTGAGCGAGGCCAGGGATCGAACCCACAACCTCATGGTTCCTAGTCGGATTCGTTAACCACGGCGCCATGATGGGAACTCCCCACATGATTTTTTTAAGCCTAGATCAGCTTTCCCCTGAGTAGACACAAAGACATTTCTGAGCTCTCTCCACCCCCTCCCTGCTCACTGCATAGCTGGGATGAGCTTAGGGGGATACAAAACCATTTCAGTATTTGCCGTAATGTATAATTAGGAAGTCAAATGGGCTACTGCAGAAAATACTTCATTTACTCTTTTTTGAAACAAGCCCAAGGGCTGTTGAGATGATCCATTGATGTGGACTGTCCGTGCCGAGCTAACGTGGGTCAGGAGAGCTAGCTGCTCACTGCTCAGTGTCAGATTTTAGTACAACACTGAAGATCAGGCACAGAACTGCAGAGTTCAACGCCCCTTGCTTATCATTCCTAGACCAGACTCAGCTTTCCATTTTTAGCAAGTCTAAGGGACTTCCCATTGTGGCGCAGTGGAAACGAATCCAACTAGGAACCAACTAGGAACCACGAGGTTGTGGTTTCGATTCCTGGCCTCGCTCAGTGGGTTAAGGATCTGACATTGCCGTGAGCTGTGGTGTAGGTCGCAGATGCGGCTCGGATCTGGTGTTGCTGTGGCTGTGGCGAAGGCCAGCAGCTGTAGCTCCAATTAGACCCCTAGCCTGGGAACCTCCATATGCTGCAGTTGCGGCCCTAAAAAGCCAAAAAGAAAGAAAGAAAGAAAGAAAGAAATACATCTAGGACGACCATATCCCCAGAAACAAACGAAAACCCAGAGATCTGGTCTAGGTGACCAGCTGCTGTGTGTCACTGACACACTAGTACAGATGTACGAAGCATGAGGCCCCCCTCAGGGTCTCCCAGAGAAGTGGTGCCAGCGATAGTTCTGGCACAGTCTGCTACAGTCAGAGCAGATCTCTAGCAGGAAAGACGGTAAATGACTAGAGAGCAGACGAACAAGTCAGAAGGACCAGGCACCAACCCCCGCCCCGACCGCAGAATCAGTGAAGTTGCCATAATATTAAACCACTATGACTAAACGGTACATTGCAAACACAGGCGTGGAGTCAGCAGAGTGTCTGTTCCGTCCACCGCGGACTTCCATAAATGCCTGGGGAGAGAACCGTTTTCACGCCCGAAAGGCCTGGCTCTTGCTGGGCCCTTACCTGCTTCCTCACGGTTGAGCTACGCCTGTGGTTGAATCAGAGCGGACAGATCCAGCAACAGGGAGGAGAAAGAGAGAAACGGGATTAAAAACAATCTGCGAGGTGGTTAATGAAACAAGCCATATTAATCAGTTCGGCCCCAGAAACGGCGAAGAGACTGCTAAGTTATCTTCTGCGCGAAGCCCAATAAAGCGCTCTTCACAGAAGCTTAGAGGTCTCTATTTAAGGTCTGCCACCATTCACAAGTAGGGTTGGAGGGAACTGGCTCGTTTGTGAGTAAAACATACATGGGTCAGGTGACAGGAAGAGCCACCCAGGGTCATCCAGTGAATAACACAGCATCAGGACATTAAAACTCAATTTTCCCTCCCACAGAACCTGCAGTAGATACGGGACTTCAGGTGAACTTTATCACCAAGAAGATACAGTCCACTGAAATCCATTCTCCTGGTTCCCTCTAGTCAACAGGACTGGTATATTAATGGGATCTTTACTGTAATCCGCAATGACAAAATGATGAAAGCCAAATGAAGCTATTTTTAAATAATGAGCCTATAATTGTAAATGGCCTCATGATTATTGTGTGTGTTGGCAGATAGGAGTGGTTTATATAATGGGCTAACCCGGGGTCTCTAAGGAGTCGGCCCATTAAAGCTCTTTCTCCAGTTAAATCAGCACATTTTTCGGCATCTTAGAACCGCTGGCTGGATGAACGCCTTGCTCTCCACCAACTCACGAGCTTTCTCATAGCAGCTCCATGACTGAGAGAGGAAATATTTGGCCGGGGTGAGGGAGGGCGGAGAAGGTGGGGCAAGATCAGGAGGGCTGCATTCTTGTACAGCAGCAAGGATTTTGACCAGTGCTGCTGGCAAGCAATGCAGTGTGATCTTGCAGGATCCAGCAACACTCGCTAAGTAGAGGCTGTCGTCTTTTCCGTGTATTGAAAAAAAAAAGCAAAACAAAAGCTCAGGTCAAATGCTATCGTCTGACCGTCCTTCTCAGGGTCAGAGACTTCTCAAGAACCCCTGTGCTTAGGTCTAGAAGCTAAGGTTAGGTCTCCAGAATCCTCCAGCACGCAGCATTTCTCTGCCATGTGCTGGTTTCGGGGCGTCTCTGGGACTGAGCAAATGGTAACTCCCTCAGCTCTGTCCAGCAAGTCCCATTTCGCTCTGAGGCCAGAGGGGGTCAGCAAGGCATCCAATGCTCTAAAACTCAACTCCTGGGCTCTTTCCAAGGCTGGGACGGCCCTACGCCGCCGGCCTCTCTGCATCCCTTCCCAGGGCTGGCTCAGGCCACACCTACCTGGCCAGACTGCAATCTGTCCGCTGACCTGTTGGAAAGACAAAGGCAAAAAAAGCACATGTTGAAGCAGAAGGGGCGAGAGGGGGAGACTTGATCCCAGGAATGACCGTGGCTGCCCATCTGCCCTGGGAGCCGCTAGCATCATGCCTTCTTGGCCGAAAGGAAGACAGTCCCCAGGGCCTCTTTCTGGGCAAGTGCTGCTTCTGATGCTTGTTCCCAGCTCAGGGCTGCTGGTGTCCCGAAATCTTAGATTTGCCTGCTGTGCTTCCCAGGGGGAACCCTAGCGAGGCAGATCAGACCTTAGAGAACAAATTCGTAGAAGCCCTCCCAGAAATGAAATTCAGCTTCTCCTCTATGTTTGCCAGGTGAGTGTGGGGAGAAGGGAGGAACAAGCTTGGCCGTCCTTCATACACGAACACACACACACACACGCGCGCGCACGCACGCACGCACACACGCACACACAGTTGAGGGTGGATAGGGGAGAAGGAAGGAATAGTTACTTGGGGAGAGGAGAGAACATATATGGAAGTTTTAGTTTTAAATTCATATACAATTCTCACTCCCCTTAGGCTGGGCTGAAATGACAAGGGAAAATATGAGATTTAAATTACGATACTGCTATTAGCCTGTGATTCTCAATCCAACGGTGGGCTCTAACACTAACTTGAATGGATCATAGCCAGCCTTAAAAAATAGAATTGGAGGAGTTCCTGTCGTGGCTCAGTGGTTAACGAATTCGACTAGGAACCATGAGGTTGCGGGTTCGATCCCTGGCCTTGCTCAGTGGGTTAAGGATCCAGCATTGCCAGGAGCTCTGGTGTAGGTCACAGACGTGGCTGGGACCTGGTGTTGCTGTGGCTGTGGCGTAGGTCAGTAGCTACAGATCCGATTCGGCCCCTAGCCTGGGAACCTCCATATGCCACGGGTGTGGCCCTCAAAAGTCAGAAAAAAAAAGGAATTGAAAATTCTAACATCCTTCTGAAGTACTAAGTTTTTAAAAAATATGCATACAGTGCCCTTGGGCCATTATGTAACCTGGTTGCTTTCTCTGGGTCCCCAGTTAACCAAGTTTGGTCTGTGTGAGTCTGTATCAGAAGGACCAGGGAAAGCGGAAGCAGGCGCTGAGCTGGGGTAGGAGAGATCAGCTCCCAGGCTCCTCATCCCCGTAGCTGGAAAGGCGACTCCAAGGCTGGGGGCAGGGCAGGGCTTCTTCTTGCCTTTAAAAGTTGCTAATTGCTGATCACAGTTCAGCGCACCTTGAGCAACACCCTCCCCACCCCTAACAGCCTCTCCTCCTAAAGGCTCAGCTTTCATCTGCAAAAAATATTATTCAGAGCCATTACTTCCAACATCTGTCCCATTTCCATTCTGGAATATTCACACATATCAATTATCCCTCTGTGGCAGTAACAAGGGGCTCTTGCGTTACGGTGACAAATACGTACAGAAGGCAGGGACATGATGACTTGCGTACAGGAAGATCTAGTTTTTTCCCCTTACGCCTAGAACTTGTCATCTTTAGGCGAAGGCAACGTGCAGCACTAATGAACGGTCACCAACCTTCACCCCGTCATAGCGGCACGTTTGGTGCAGGTATGTACGTTGCAAACCCATTCATTCTCTCTCCCTCTCTCTCTCTCTCTTTTGTCTCTCACTCCCTGGGGCCCTGTTTCCCATCTCACTTATGGCCCGTGTTTAGATTATCTCAGCAAAAAGCGATCACAGTCAGAACCTGCCTCAAATAGTTTTGGGCTTTCTTTCCACTGATTCCCCACGGAGCAATCTGATAACCCAAGAGTAAAGATTTCCTATAAGCAAAGTTTGGATCTCGATGCCTAAACCTGTTCAGCCTGAGTCCCTTGGGTGGCGAGGAGGAAAGAGAACAGAAGTTACTTAATAGGCTTTCTGCACATAAAAGAAAATGCCTTAAAAATCACAAGATCAAAGACGCTGGAGATAAAAGAATCAGTCATCTGGGGGAATCAATTGTTCAGGGCAGAAGGGTGGGTAAGGAGGCTCTGGTCTGAAAAGTGGGGCTCTGACTCCTGGGGCCATTGAGCCAATGAGTGCTGTACATTCTCCCAGATGCTGCAGTTGGTCTGAAGAGGGCTCAAGAATTTACTGGAGAATGCCAGGACTCTGTGTGAGGGCGGGTTTTACCTTGTACTGGCATTATTACATATTCCCTATAGCCTCTCCTTCCTCTTTTTTTTTTTTTGCCTTTTTGTCTTTTAATGGCTGTACCCGCAGCACATGGAGGTTCCCAGGCTAGGGGTTAAATTGGAGCTACAGCCGCTGGCTTTTGCCGCAGCCACAGCAACACGGGATCCGAGCCGTGTCTGCGACCTACACCACAGCTCACGGCAACGCCGGATCCTTAACCCACTGAGCAAGGCCAGGGGTCGAACCCGCAACCTCATGGTTCCTAGTTGGATTCGTGTCCGCTGCGCCACGACGGGAACTCCTCTCCTTTCTCATCTTTAAGTGAGGAGATTAGTGGGGGAAGGGAGGCGGGGCAGGGCACAGAGAGGCACCCCCCAACCTGGGGATCCCATTAATCACAGGATGCTGAGAGCTGGGCAGGAGACCCGGGCATGATGCCAAAAACCCCAGGGAAGCTTCTCTTTCAACCTTGGCTTTTTGTTTGACGGCTAAGGAGAGAAAGTCCAGAGTGCCAGTCCGTTCCTCTGCCTTGCCACTTTCTGGGGTCTGGTTAAAATCACCCAATGAGATGAGACGGTCCATTCAGCACCACCGCTTCAGCCCGGCCAAAGCAGGGGGAGGGCTGCCTCCTAGTGCCAGGACCCTTCAGAGCAGAAGCCAACCGCTGCCCCACCTTGAAGCTACAGACAGTGGCAGTGTGCCCATCGCCCTTGCCCTTGAGAATCTCCACCTCTCCCCGGAGGTGCTGGGCAGCTCACCTCATAGCTCCGATTTTCTTGCTCCAGCCTCAGTACTCCCGCAGGGGAACAGGGAGTTTTACCAAAGCGGCTGGATCGAACCCACCAGCTCCTTTGCTCCCGCAGTGGCAGAGGCGGCACAGGAGGGGCGCTGGGTGGAGCGCAGGCACGCTCCATTGAAACCCAGAGATGATGCACATTAGTGCTTCATTAAGCACTGGCCTTTCCCCATTGCTCAAGCAGTCATTTGGGGGCGGGTGATTCCACATCAGACAAGCGAGGAAAGGCAAGGCAGTCACATAACCGGATCGGGGCCACTTGGCTGAGGATGGAGGCGTGTGCTCAGCGCGAGGGCCCAGGGCTCAGCTGTCCCCTCACTGCCAGATCCCCAGCAGAGCCCACACTCACTCTCTCCCAGGGTTTTCTGGAGAAGGTCATGCTTGGCTTGCAGCTTGGTGATGAGGTTCCTGCCCTCCAGGTACTCCTTCATTTTCTGTATCGGAGAAGAAGGACAAAGAACAGTCAGGCTCTTGGAGGGGAAAAAAAAAAAAAAATCACAGACACTCAGCCGTACGGTTGCCTTTCTAAGAGGGCTTTTGGTTTCTGACCCAGTTTCCACCGGGTCTGATTTTCATTTCTCGAAGGCCCTGCACCTCTGGGCAGCTGCTGATTTTCCTGGTGGATTAGCATCTTGCTCTACACCCTCCCGGGAGTCCCACATCAGCCGCTGTCAGAAACTATGTCCCGAGCCCCCAGTCCACTGAACGAGGCCAGGGATTGAACCCGTGACCTCATGGTTCCTAGCTGGATTCATTAACCACTGAGCCACGACGGGAGCTCCTGTGTTTTTAACCATTATGATAACAGGCTCTGTCCTTATGGTACAGCAGGAGGAAAGAAGCAGAACAAAAGTTCACAGTAGTGATTCTGTATATACGTGTAGCAATTCACGAGATTTTAGAGCACCTTGGCATGTATTCAGCTCTCGTGATCACTCCGTACAGCACGTGGGGAAGACACCATTATTTCCTATTACAGATGAGATGGGGGAGAGGGAACTAGATAAAGTGGCGATGGCTGCCGTCTAGGAAGGGGCAGTGCCAAGTCTGAATCCCGCGTCTTGGGACTCAACGCGGTGCCTTCAGCCCACCCTATCCCGCGGCTGCTCATGGGGAGCTTGGTTCCCTTGGTTGTCCGCTGCTGCAGTGGTTCCTCTGCTGGGTCAGGGGCCCATGTCTCAACTCGAGGCAAAACGGCAGTGTTTCCCTGAGCGGAATCTGTGAGGGTGATATGTGATGACAGGCGAGGTGGCTGGAGGGGTAAGTGGATAAAACATTTAAAATTATAATAGGAGTTCCTGTCGTGGCTCAGTGGTTAACGAACCCGACTAAGATCCAAGAACACGCGGGTTCGATTCCTGGCCTCGCTCAGTGGGTTCAGGATCTGGCGTTGCCGTGAGCTGTGATGTAGGTCGCAGATGTGGCTTGGATCCTGAGTTGCCGTGGCTGTGGCGAAGGCCGGCACCTGCAGCTCCTATTGGATCCCTAGCCTGGGAACTTCCATATGCAGCGGGTGCAGTCCCAAAAAGACAATAAAATAAAATAAAATAAAATAAAATAAAATAAAATAAAATAAAATAATGGTTCTGTCTCTATTTTAACACACTACTCAAAAAATCTATCATTATATGCCAAGGCTTTGATTTTTTTTTCTTTCTTTTTTATGGCCGCTTTCACAGCACATGGAAATTCCGGGCTAAGGGTCGAATCAGAGCAGCACCTGCTGGCCTATGCCACAGCCACAGGAACACTGCAACTTGCAGCAATGCCAGATCCTTAACTCCCTGATTGAGGCCAGGGGTGGAACCTGCATCCTCACAGACGCTATGTTGGGTCCTTAACCCACTGAGTCACAATGGGAACTCTAAGCCTTTGATTTTATGGCTACCGCCACTTAGGGTGAAAGCAGAAAGAAAGGATGGAAAAAAATGTGAGTTACTTTTATTCTGTACCTTTCTGTATAGTGTCAACTTTTAACCAAGAGCAGGTATTTCTCTCTCCCTCTTTGTCTAGTTAAAACAAAGAAAAACACCAATATCTCTGGGTTGCTCATTCTGGCTCCCATGTTCCCTTAGATGCTCCTGCATGAACCTTCGAGCACTTCTTACCCAACCCTGTTATGGAGGCTTTGCTGCTCCTGTCTCTCTCCCTCCAGATTTTCTATTCTCTCTGGTCAGAGACCATAGCATTCATTTTTCTTTGCATCCGGATGCTTAGGACTGTGCCAGGCAGGTAGCAGACACTCAATGAATGCTTGAAAATGAGAAAATAACCAACAGTCTCACCCTCCTCTGGACAGAAGCTTCCTCCAAAGTTGCAAACCAAGCCCCCAGATATGTCCCTACTCTCTGAATTAAACAGAAGACAAACCCCAAACCAGCCCTGTGCCAAATCATTCCTGCTGCTTTACTAAGGACCTGTTCCCTCCGCTCCTTTGTGCTTTTGCACGAGAACATCTGCATGAAAATAGGCTCCGTTGTCACCTTCAGAGTCCCATCTGCTCCAGCTGCCAGCTCACCTGCTGTCAGTCTTTCTGGGCAACATCCTAATCCCCAACCAAAGCCTAATTGGGAGGCTTGGAACAGTACTTCAGGACCTGGAGGCAAAACACCTTCAGGAAACATCCACGGCTAACATCTGAACCGGCAGGGGCCCTCTCTGGAAGGTTATCCCAAGGAGACTGTAAAGGTTTCCTAACGAGGAAAAATTCACCCAGACACTGCAACCCTTACAAATAAGACCAGACTGCTCAGAAAACAGCCAGCATTCAAAGGCGATGGATGCAAATGCCTTCCTCTTACTTGTGTGTATACCTGGGATTCCGGAAATCATTTTTTTGCACTCGTGGTCAGAGTTCACTAGGTAACTCCAGCTGTCACTCCGTGAACCATTAAAATAAACAGCAATCTGATCAGGAGGCATGATGAATTAGCTTTTCGGGTTCCATTAAATCCCGAAGGATCAAAGACTGCGTCCAGGTATGACCTGCATCTCTAAGAGGGGAAATGGTGGTTGCAAGTTTCCCATCTAGGCAAGCTCGGTACGGGAAGGCGAGCACCCTACAGTTAGCAGGCATGTCCCGTCTCACTTTCCTGTGCGGCCTGTAAATTGGCGCTCGTCCGTATGAGCAGAAGCTGGCAGAGGGAACCAGGCCTCTCCTGGTGGAAGTGAGCTGGGAGGCTCCAGCTGCTGCTGACCAGACACACAGCCAAGGGAGCAGAGAGAGCCGAGGGCAAGGGAGAAATAGGTGGCCTTTCAATGATTTCTAGAGACCAGGAGGCCAGGAAAAGGACAATTTACTGGCATCTCAAAACTCTTTCTTGGGCAATAAGGTCACTTTCTTTCTTTCTCTCTTCCCCTTTCTCTTTCTTTCTGTCCTTTCTTTTTCTTTCTTTCATCCTTTTAAGGGCTGCACCTGCAGCATATGGAGATTCCCAGGCTAGGGGTCCAATTGGAGCTGTAGCCGCCGGCCTACACCACAGCCACAGCACTGCAGGATCTGAGGCGTGTCTGCAACCTACACCACAGCTCACGGCAATGCCCGTTCCTTAACCCACTGAGCGAGGCCAGGGATCGAACCCACATTCTCATGGATGCTGGTCGGGGTTCATTAACCACTGAGCCATGACGGGAACTCCACTTTCCTTATTTAAACCACATCCCAATATTAGGTAATCAACTTCCTTTCATTCTTCGCCCTGTACCCTACTCCCCTCCCCAGACATCTAAAGGTAAAGTGACGACCTGGAGCTGTCCTCAATGGAGGAGAAAAGAAAGGCTCAGGCTCTCTTCCGGATCACCAGAATGATACCACATTCCTAAAACACGACCTGTTCCCTCTGATGGCCATGCCCCACCCCCTCCCATTTTCCACTCAATATTATCAAACTGAGAATTTCTTACAAAACTAGGGAGAAAGGCAAGCATCTATTGGGTGGTTTTGGTTTCTGCCACTGTGAACCTCCAGTTCCATTTCATCTTATTTATTTATTTATTTATTTATCTATTTATTTTATTTTTAGGGCCGAACCTGTGACATATGGAGGTGCCAAGGCTAGGGGTCGAATTGGAGCTGCAGCTGCCAGCCTACGTCACAGCCACAGCAATGTGGGATCCTTCATCCACTGAGCGAGGCCAGGGTCAAACCTGCATCCTCATGGATACTAGTCAGGTTCGTAACCCGCTGAGCCACAACAGGAATGCCCCAATTCAATTTTATGATCTTACTAATTGCTTTCTTAATAATAATGCCTAATTGGCTATTAACTGTCAGTGATTTTTATTTATGGAAAAGGATTGGTATCAAAATTTTTCTTTCTGAGCCCGACCTCCCTGACTGACAGTTTTATTGCAATCAAATGGAAAAGGCTGAGTTGGGACATTCTTGTCCCACGACTTACCGACTCTTCCAACCTTGGGCAGTCCCTGGACCCCCCCCAGTCTTAGGTTCCCCATGTGAAAAACGGGGATGATACGCTTTCCCACAAGGGTGGTAAAGATGAAATAAGATAACAAGCATGACTGTGACTGCTGGCACAGGGTCTGGCATCACAGCGCTAATGCTCGAAAACACTCCTTAGGGGAGTTCCTGCTGTGGCACAACGGGATCAGGAGCGCCTCTGCAGCACCAAGACACAGGTTCGATCCTTGGCCCGGCGCACTGGGTTAAAGGGTCCAGCCTTGCCGCAGCGGCGCTGGCTGCAACTGTGGCTCGGATTTGATCTCTGGTGGGGAAGTCCATATGCCGCAGGGTGGCCAAAAAAAAAAAAACCCAAATAAATACAAGCCAAAAAAAAAAGTATTCCTTAGGGAGCTCCCTAATGGCCTAGTGGTTAAGGATTTGGCATTGGCACTACTGTGGCTTGTGTCACTGCTATGGCACACGTTCGATCCCTGGCCTGGGAACTTCCACAGCCTCGGGCATGGGCAAAAAAAAAAAAAAAATGCTCCTTATACAGAATCACCTGCTCAGTTAATCTAAAACAGTCCTTCTCTAAGCCTCTTTGCTTTGTGCTAATAGTAAAGAAAGCTCAGTCAAAGCAGGTTGTGGGGCTGAAAGCAAAAAAAAAAAAGAGGCACACGAATGCTTTTGGAATTTAATTTTAAAATACCGCTTCCCTTTAAATGCATTCTTACCATGGTGGTATAAAACTCAGGGATCTCGCCTAGGCCTTGAATTTAATCTGCGAACCTAGGGCCGTAAGCCTCCACGGCTGCCGGAAGGTGGGGTGGGTGGGAGGAGCGAGCCACGCCTCGTGCCCAGAGACACCCAGATGTCATTACTGCGGCTGCTTCCCCGCCATTCAAGCATGCTGACGTTTCCCCTCCTCCTTGTCAATTTTTAAAGCAGGAAACAGCTGTCAGACAGAATACATAATAGAGCAAACCTTCCAAGAGAAGTATCTCTCTTTATTTTAATTGACAGGGCAGGGGCATTTACTCGTTTGTACCTGCTTAGCACACATTTAGTATCTGTTTATTCTTGGAGAAGACCGAGCTAAGAAAAAGACTGTGGACCACACCAAGTCTAGTGGTGTCAGAGCGATGCCCATTCAACGGCCAAGGAACCGGCTTCTCTCCAACCTCTTACCCAGATCTGTCCCTCCAAATTCAGGTAGTCTAGCTTTGTTCATTTTATCGCTATAAGCCCCCTTCTCCAGTGCACCCCCCACTCAAGAACCCCATACTCAAACCCCCGTACAAGGAGAACCTATACAGCTTTGACAGTACTTGGCTAAAAACAGTAAGCATTACTGCCAACGAGCAGGGAGTTGGTTAAATAAATGATGCTACATTTGCCCTTACGACAGAATTCTGTGCAGCCATAAAAGAGGAGGCAGATCTTCGTGGACTAATATGAAGGTACTATCCAAAATAAATTAAGTTGCAGCAACGTGGATGGAACTAGAGACTCTCATACTAAGCGAAGTAAGTCAGAAAGAGAAAGGCAAACACCACACGATATCACTCATATCTGGAATCTAATGTACGGCACACATGAACCTTTCCACAGAAAAGGAACTCAGGGACTTGGAGAACAGACGTGCGGTTGCCACAAGGGAGAGAGAGGGAGCGGTATGGACTGGGAATTTGGGGTCAATAGATGCAAACTATTGCATTTGGAATGGATAAGCAATGGGATCCTGGTGTAGAGTGCAGGGAACTATATCTAGTCACTTGCGAAGGAACACACTGGAGGATCATGTGAGAAAAAGAATGAATATATATATATATTTATCGCTGGGTCGCTTTGCTGTACAGTAGAAATTGACAGAACACTATAAATCAACTATAATGGAAAAACTAAAAAAATCATAAAATAAATTAAGTGAAAAAAGCAGAGTGAAGAACAGTGTGAATGGTATACTTCTATTTGTATTTCTATTTATTTTTTCATTACATTGCTAATGTAATAATATGATGTTGAAGGGTACAGCAGGGGCTGGCTCCACACAGAATACCTCTGGAAGGATCCAGAAGAAACTGATCTCAGTCACTGGCAGAGGGGAGGGGAAGTTGGGGTTAGGGTGGGTAAGAGGTTTCACTTTTTTCTGTAAGCTCTTTTGAAATCTTTGCATCTTTAAAAAAAAAAAATCTTTTTTTTTTTTAACGTTTACAATACAAAAGATAACGGGAAAGAGATAGTGTTGGACTGTGTTAATAGAAGACAAGTGAGGCAAAGCCAAGGAGGTCAGAAGACATCTCAGTTGAGAGCAAAGAGGAGCAGAAAGCCGCTGAGCTGTTTCTGAGGCTTCTCTCACCTCAGCTTCCTCCACTGGGCGTAGAGAAAACGCCTGTGGCCAGACACCAGGAGACCAGGGTTGTGGTTTCAGCTCTTGCTGAGGACACTGGACAAGCTAATGAATTTTTTAAAAAATCTTTCACATAAGAAGATGTGAAAAAATTTTAGATGAATTAAAATTCCATGATTATTTTCCTGGGACTCTTGCAAACGACTGACCTTTCTAGGTCACGCTTCCAATTTCCACTTGGTGTTGTCTGGGCAGATCAATCTGATGACAGCCGAAAGTGGTCCGAAAGCTTTCCTCGCGGCCCTCTGGGTCACTAGGCACATGCTAGGGGTCAAAGCCACGACAAGGGGACCACTTCCTAACCTTCCCAAGATAAGGGGACTTCTAGGAGGTGCTACTCTGATGTCTCTGAACGGCCAAGGGAAGCACATAGGCAAGGTGTGCGGAGGCCAAGGACAAAGAAAAGCGCCTGCACTGGTGTTGGCTTTGTCGGGCTTGCCAAGCACAGGCAGCCATCCTGGTGAACGAGCGCAGCCTGTTCCCTGAAAGTCCATTCTGCCAGCCCCTCAAAAGTCCTTTTATCGTGGGTTGAATTATCCAACGCATTCCCACCACCAATCACAAAAGCGATGAACTTTTTCGTAAATCTGTTACTAGACAAGCCCAGACAAAAAAATGTTCCTGTGAAGCCAAGGAAATTTGCACACAATTTTGATAAGTAGCACTCTGGCCACAAAGGACAGGAAATGAGTTAGAGGACATCAATGCATTCAGACGGAGGAGAAAGGGTGGGCGGAATACAAGAGGTCACCAGTTTGGATACGGTCATTCCTGCTCCTGGTCAATTTTAAATACAAATGTTAGAGCTTCCTTGAAAGCCCCAAAGTCATTTCTGACAGTCTTAGATAGAGATTTTGATGCCCAACATTCTTATTTAATCCCCAAAATGGAAATCCTCTGCAGTGTAATAGGATTGGGTCATTGAAGTAGCGTTATATCTAAGCGGTCCAGACAGACCGGCCAGACAATCCTATTATTAAAAGCCTCTAGAGTATTAGACAACCTCCTGAGATAAAGAGGCTTGGGGAGGTACACAACCCTCATTATAGACAAGAAGTTCTCTTAATGTCTGTCCCGGGTTTTTCATGCCTTTATGCTTTTTGCACGTGCTGCTCATGCCTCAAAGAATGCCTGTCCCCTCTCGATTCACTGCCTGATGAGCACAAAAGTTGCTCTGTGTGTGATGTTACCGCAACTCCATTCATCCTGGTTGCCATTTCTCAATGTGTGCATGTATGCACTTAACGTTTTTTACATTTATCTTTTTAATTATAAAAATCAGCCCATTGTAATTGTTTAGAAATGCAGACAGCAAAAAAAAAAAAAAGTTCTCCCTTCAT
This sequence comes from Catagonus wagneri, assembly GCA_004024745.2. Taxonomy (NCBI): domain Eukaryota; kingdom Metazoa; phylum Chordata; class Mammalia; order Artiodactyla; family Tayassuidae; genus Catagonus; species Catagonus wagneri. Next base: position 221,817 of record PVHT020000150.1, read on the forward strand.
AGTCCTAACCCCATCATTCCTCTCTTCATCTTACTTTCTCATCATTCCCAGCTTAGAGCTCAGTGTCTGGCACATGGCTGATCCTTAATAAATAACCAACGGATTTAATTTAATTTTTAATGCATAAATTAATAGTGATGATAGGGATAATAAATTTTCAGCATTTTTGAGCACCTACTACAAAACAGGCAATGTGCTATATATTTTACAGAAATGAATGAATGAGCCAAAATGTCATTCCATTCTTTCTCTGTATGATTTGAGTATTTTACACACAAATATATTTCAAGGACATTATAATTAAATGACTTAGAAAAATATTAATCATTTGTTAAATGAAATCAGCAGATTATAAAACAACATGCACAGCAATATCCCATTTTTTTGTCATAAAATTATAAAAACGTGCTCACATATGTGCGTATGTATAGAAAAAAAACCTAAGCGAGAACATATTCTAATACTCCTATCTGTTAAGTATTTGGGATTATGGATGATGGTTAGTTTCTTCTTTTTTGCTTCTAAATTTTATATAAGAAGCATGCTTGCTTTGTATAGTAAGCAAAACAATGTTATTGTAAAAGAACAGTACCATTAAATCACTCCCTTTCAACAGTCTTCTCCACGATTCAAAAACAAAAAAAAAATATTTGAAGAAGTCTGAGCCTAACTATGCGAAAAAACAGATTTCTTCTTTAAAAGAGATAGCCAATCACTAGAGTTCTTAATGGAGAAAGGGCGACGTTCAAAGAATTAAACAAATGGTTCCAGTTGGAGGAAAGATTCAATTTACTACATGCAGACTGTTCCTTGACTGAAATATAAGTTAATCCCTCACATTCAGAATCGGTATGCATATTCACTGGCTATATTTCACCTCACATCTGCAAACTTAATTTCTCCTTTCTTGGTCTTCAGAAGATTAGGAAATAAATTTTAGTTCAGGCAATAAATCCGACTTGGCAAGCTCAAAATAACTTAATTACTAAAAAGTAGCACTAAAGACCAGCCAGCAACCTTCCAATGGACTGTTAGCACTCCTTAAAAAAAAAAAAATTGGGTCTATCTATCTAAAAGAGGACTAGAAAATGCATGAATAACAAACTACGATGTTTGAGAATTCTCTGCAAACCAACAACGCTGCACATCACCTGTCCTTTGGAATGCTAGCCGTCATTATGAAAAGTAATTTCCCATCGCCACAAATTATAAAATAATGTCACCAAATCACCTAGAAGAGACTATGGACACTAAAAACAAGGTACGGGTTAGCCAAAATATTTCAACGTAGTCCCCAAGGACCAAGACAGGCAGTTCCATTTTTGAGACCCCTAAAGCTGAGAAGGAAAATTTCTAACAAAAGCCTACTTGCTCATTAAAAAGAAAATATCCTTGGTAGCATTCTCAGGGGTCTACTTTCTCTTGGGGTCCCTGTGAGACATACAATTTGCATATATAAAGGGACAGGCTCTGGATACGCCCAGCTCCAAATCAAGATATTCAAAGACTGCCCTGTAGACACCTGATCAAGGGGTCCAAACCTCCCCTGTGCACTGCGGTGCCTGGAGATGATTTTTCAAGGTCATCAGCCCCCTCACCGTGAAATAAAACTGCTCAGTCTCTTGCTGGTTGGCTCTCCTCTTGGCGATGCTGGGCTTGCTCATGAAGGTTTCTGAGACGGTGGACTTGACCGACTCCATGGAGTTGCTGTACTGGAAGCAGTCAGACACGTCAAAATCCTCGACGGTCACAATGTCCTGGATGGTTTGCAGAGTGGCCTCCATCGTCTTCTTGACCTGCCACGATAAGGACCAACACAACGCGTGAGGGGCGGGCTGCAAAACAGCGGGTGATGGAGAAGCCTGGAGACGCGGACCGAGGAAGGCGGGAGGGTGCTGTCAGAGGTACCGCTCTGCTTCCCACTGAAGAGCTCCAAGTGAGGGCTAAACATCACACGGCCCCTACTCTCTCTGTTAAGGACCTAAAACCCACCACTCCCTTCGTGCTGCGTGCTACGTGCCTGACCCAGCTATGTCGTGTTTAATTTAAACATTTTGTATTAGGTCTCGGCTTATACTGGAAGTGCTAAGGGAAGCAGAATGAAACAGATCCCAAACAACCCCATCATATAAAGTGCGAGTTAAAACTGTTATGATGGGCCCAGTCCCACAATACCCTAGGTTCTGTTTCATGACTTTCAACACTTGAACTTGTTCCCCCCTTTGCACGTGAAGTGACACATCCGCGGGCTTTCCTGATCTTACTGGGAATAGTAAGCCTTCCTGAGATGCCAGGTAAGAGGTCACATGAGCCCCAAAGAAACGAGCAGATAGTCAATCATACTGCCCTTTTGAACTAGCTGTTGAAAGCAAATAACGTTGGGCCCAGAAGAAAGTCTCCCTTTTCTGAGAGGATGGAGACATTTGAAGTGTCAAAGTCAAAGGCCTCCGTTTGTTTGAAAATGCTGGAAAAAGCCAGGCATGAGGGGGTGCTTTAAGAGACACAATATTGTTCACACAGCTGCCAAGTGCCATTTTGATTAAATGTATAAAGTGGAGGGGGGAAAGCATTTTGCAAAGGCTCAAAATAGAGCTCAACCTTTGGCAATGCAAGAGCAACTTCCTGGAGTTCAAGGGCAGGATGTAGCAGAAGGGGAAAATCCAAGCCTGCATTTGGCGAGGAAATGTTTGCGGCAGCCCGGACATTCTCTGCATGATCCTTCCACCTGCTCCCAGACGGGCAGCAGCTTCGACAGGGAAACTCAGAGGGTGGCTCTATGTCTCCTAAGCAGGAAACTCACCTCTTCGTTCTCAATCTTCAGGGTGGATAAGCGAGACTGCAGTTGTTGGCATCTCTGGACCAGCTCACTCTGGACGGGCTGCTGGGCACAGAGCTGGGAAGCCTGCCAAAAGAAAGCAATACCAGGTCAGGAAAAGGACACAATTCTTTTGTCAGTTCCAGGGTCCCATTGCTGTTAATAAAACAAGTCAGGAGTTCCCGTTATGGCTCAGTGGTTAACAAACCCGACTAGTATCCAGGAGGATAGGGGTTTGATCCCTGGCCTAGCTCCGTGGGTTAAGGATCGGGTGTTGCTGTGAGCTCTGGTATAGGTCACAGACGCAGCTCGGACCCTGCACTACTGCGGCTGTTGTATAGGCTGGCATCTCCTATTCCGATTTGACTCCGAGCCTGGGAACCTCCATACGCCACAGGTGCGGCCCTAAAAAGACAAAAGACAAAAAAATAAAACCCATATTCAAGCTGTAAAGCTCCCAGTTTCTATGTTAAGACCAAAGCCAAAGTCCAAGCATGTAGAGCTTTTCCAGGATCAAACAGCATAAGAAAGGAATGAGCTTCCAGATGGAACCTATTTGGAAAGACCAGGTGTCTCTCCAGCCTGGTCTATACAGGGACAGCCTGGTCCGCAGGGGCAGGTCTCCACAGGGCCTGCGGCTCCAAGGAAGCTGGAGTTAGGGCACAGAAGAGTGCCTTGGGCAGCCAGGGCTCCAGATAACACAATGTTTTGGCACAGCGAGGATTTCCTGCCGGAGGTCCAAGTGGCCACCTCTCTGGCCCCGCCTTCACTCCCCGTCGTCCACCAGAGTGAAAGCAGGAGAGAAGTGGGTCAGGAGGCTAACTTGCTGCTGTTGGCAGCCGCTGTTGTGTTTATAAATCTGGGCCATGCACGAGAGCTCTGACTCAGTGAGAGAAAGCGTGAAGCCAGGAACAAGTCCACGGGCTTTGCTAGAGGCCCCCAGAGGGCAGGGAATCTGGTGGAAACTGGCATTTTCAAAAAGCCCTCCTTTTGCTCCAGGTCTTCACCGGATCCATGCGGGAGAGAAGTCTGCCCTTCCCCGAAGCATCCGGGTCAGTAAGCTCCCGCCCTGTGGGAGGGGACGGCCGGGCCACCGTCTCCTGATGGAGCCCTGGCTATGGCATGCGCATGAGGTCACCTACAGTCCCCAAGATGACAGATGAGGAACAGAAGGCTGGCAGATGGGGAGGCAGGACCACGCGGAGGCAGTTCCTGTCACCTTGCCACCACGTGTCCTTTAGCCTCTCGTCTGGGGAGAGACATCTGGATAGAAATGGCCTCCTCCTTCCCCAGTGACAACCGGGCACATTCACATGCCCACAGACCCTTCTCCTGCTGGAAAAGACAAAACCTCACTTAAGATGGAGGAGAGGCAGGGACTTGACCTTTCCCTCCATTGGCTTTTAAGCGCGCAACCGACTTGACCTCCTCCCCCAGCTGAGAGGCTGGACCGAGCCCGCTCTCAGATCTAGAGAGAGCTGACTTCATTCTGGCTCTTGGATAAGCAGACACAATGGAGAAAGCTCGGTGGCCAGGATGGGTTAGTGCCAAGAGTGAAACTCTCTGGCTGCCTGATGTCACCGGTCAGGCATCCTGAGCCCCACGAGCCTCTGGGGCACCAGGGGTAGAGCCAAGCGCCTCCTCCTAGTACATCTGACAGTGCTTGGCCTCGGTTCATGTGCTGAGTGCCCCAGAACACCAAACAGCGTGGGGCTTTGGCCAATTTCAGGGCTTCCAGTCAAAATGCCACCCGAACTTTGGCCCGAGTTCAAGGACTTCCAGGCAGCTCCCTCGCGTTGCCTCCACAGTTTTACAGACAGCCCTCACTGATGGGGAGAGATGGCTGCAGGGACCAAGAAAGACTTGGCCTCTTATCTCTTTTTTATTATCCACTCCACATGACAGCGAGGCTGGGATGCAAAAGCTTGGCGAGATCTAGGACTGGTCCCGGCCCCTGCCTGGGTCAGCCAACCACCGATGAGCTCTATCCCACAAAACGAGGACCTAGGCAGAAGAGGGAACTATTGAGGTCTTAAAGTGACTTCGACCTAGCAGGGAGCAATGGATGGAAAACCACCTCCATGCTTGTTTCTTTAAGAGGCGGCAGGGCTGCGGATGCACGCTTTGGCAGTGGACCTCTACCGGGGTGCACGGTAATGTATTCCAGCTGTGCTCCAGAGTATGGAAATGAGGCTCTGACAGAGCGAGGATGCGGGCCTGAGCACCCAGCGTTTGGAATCCCCCTTTATGGAGACAAGCTGTTTGGCTCAGAAGGCAACTCGGTCAACACCAGCAAATGCATCACTCCACTCGGCTGGTCCCCAAGTTCCACGGCTTCTTGGGAAGGAATCTCTGTGGCAGCTGGAGAAGAGGCTTGGAAGGCAGGCCCAGAAGCCAGGGCAGGTGAGGAACAGGGCTTCCTGGGGCTGGGTGACACCCCACCCCCCATTCTAACTGTGCATGCTGTCACCTCACTTCCCCATCTGCTCAGACACTGACATTTCCTAAGCAATGGAAACAAACTGCGAAGGGTTTGTTTCCCTTCTCCCCAAGAAGGAGAGGAAAGAAGTCACCTCCACGTTTTTGTCTTTAGGATGGAAATGTCCCACTCTCCACTGTGGCCTATTGATGACAACAAATCCACTGGTTACATTGCAACCGCAGTCATTCTGGAGCAGGAGGTCTAAAAAGCATCTGGACGCTACCTTTTTTCTTTCTATTATGGCCACACCCAGGGCACACGGAAGTTCCCAGGCTAGGGGTAGAATGGGAGCTGCAGCTGCCCGCTTACACCACAGCTACAGCAACACCAGATCTGAGCCACACCTGCAAGATGCACCACAGCTTGTGGCAACACTAGATACTTAACCCACTGAGTGAAGCCAGAGATCGAACCCACATCCTCATGGGCACAATTTGGGTTCTTGACCCACTCAGCTACAAGTGGAACTCCCGGATGCTAATCTTTTTTTTTTTTTTGGTCTTTTTTTTGCCTTAACTAGGGCCGCACCTGTGGCATATGGAGGTTCCCAGGCTAGGGGTCTAGCAGGAGCTGTAGCTGCCGGCCTTCACCACAGCCACAGCAACGCGGGATCCGAGCCGCGTCTGCTACCTTCACCACAGCTCACGGCCACGCCGGATCCTTAACCCACTGAGCGAGGCCAGGGATCGAACCCGCAACCTCATGGTTCCCAGTCGGATTCGTTAACCACTGCACTATGACAGGACCTCCTACCAGATGCTAATCTTAATGGAAGCATAATTCCCTTGTTGAGAGGACACTGTTGTTTTTTGGTCACCCAGCATTCATTCCTCCTGCTTCTGGAATAAAGACTGACTGTCCTGGGGCGGGGGGGAGACCTTCCACTCCACAACTCAGGTCACCTGCTTTGGATGGGGGTCTCCCCAACTCAGGGATGCAGCCAGTGACCTTGGCATAAGCCAATCAGCTGCCAGCAGGTATCAGCCACGGTGATTGGCTCAGGGATAAGCACATCACCCAATCAGAACTAAGAAGACATAATGAGACTTTTGTGGGGGCTCTGAGGAGGGAGGCAGATATTTCTCCTGCTGGCTTTCAGTGGATGAGGAGTGAAGGCTAGAAATACAGTCCTCTTGCCCACATGGCCTGAAAGCCTGTTTGAGGCAGAGCCAACACAGGATGTAGAGCAGAGAGAGAAAAACTGAGTTTTGACAAAATTCCCACTCCTAGAACCAACCAGGTCCGGAGACCCACCCTGAGCTCTTCCAAAAACGTATGCATCGTCTTACTGATTTAACCCACAGGTCAAGTGGTGGCTCCTAGCCCCGGGCCACAAGTCCCTTTGATTTGTACATACAGCCAGCCACCAGAAGGAGAACCACAGGATCAGAGTAATGAAAACCCAAGAGCTTCTCCCTGCTCTCGCTTTAGTTCGTTTAGGCCTTTCCTGTTTCAGTCAATGGAGGCGAAGAGTCAGAAATGGGGCCCTCACATCACGCACCCCTGCCTGGGCGGCAGTATCAGGTCTTCTTAGGGACAATGACATATTAGCTCTCTTCCTTTAATCTCTAGGTACCCGTTTCTTTTTTGGCTCAGTACCCAAGCAAAACGACACCTTTTATCGCAATCTTCCAAACCCTGGAGAACAAGATCCTTCAGAACTCTGCCAAACGGCCAGAGGTCACGTCATCACCCCGCTGAGCCCTCCCTCCCCATCAAAAGCCTTCAGTCTCTGGCCCCATCTCAGCCCTCACTTCTTCCAGCCTTGCCACTCGGAGGCCTCCACCTCCCTCTTTCCCGTGTACCGTGCTGAACTGTTACTCGTTTCGAGAACACACTGGCTGTTCTTCACCTCTTTGGATCTGAAGGGTCACTTCGGGTGCCCCTTCCTATGCGTATTTCTCTCAACTCAGCTGACTGTAAGCTCCCTGAGGGCTCTAATCCCCAGTGTCTACGGCCAAGCCTAGCGGACAGCAGGCAACCAGGAGCTTTGTGCTGAAAGGGTGGAATGGACTTCACGCGCCTGCCAGGAAGCCGGCCCCAGGCCTTGCGCTCCCCAGCCTAACACGGCCTTGGCGCGGTCAATCTGGACACACTGAGCTCAAGCCCCCGGGGACATGGGGATGGGAGAGGGCTCACCATGTCCCCCATGTGGGGCTGGAACTCAAACTTCATGGGCGGGCAGAAGACACTGTTGTACATCTCCATGAGGCGCTGCTTGTCGCTGGTGGCATCCAGGTTTTCTACAGCGTTCTCGATGGCGTCCAGACCCTCGTGCTTGGACTGTTCCAGATTCAGCTCGGCGGATAGGAAGGTACGTAGTGCCCGGTTCAAGCTAGCGTGGTAGCCTAGGTCACAGCACTGCTGTGGAACGGAGAAGGCACGTGAGCAAACCATGGGTAGCCACAGGCCCGGCAGAGGGGTGGGGCGGGGATGGGGGGGTGGCCCTCAGGGCAGATCTGAGCGCCTCCAGGAGAGAGCTGGAAGCAGGAAGAAGGCAGACCTTCCACGATCTGGGATCTGGGTGATATTTCTCATTTCCTGACTCCCAGTTCGATGTGGAGGACTCCTTAGAGGACTGCAAGGTTGTCGCAAGGAAGAGGACTCATTGGGACAAAATGAAATTATCTATTCATGTTACTCAGTAAATCTGAGAGGGTGGAGAGTTAAAGGGAATCTTCTAGGGTGAGGTTCCTCCGGGGGATACCGTTATAACAAACTTCAACAATGAGAGTTTAGCCTGCTGCTCCCCAGGGTCCCTGTGGCTTGGTCACCACAAAACAACCAAGCCAGGCCATTTCAGAAGTGAGGGTTCAGAAATCAGAGATGTTGCAAGAGCAATTAATGTACACAGGCTCAAAACTAGGTGAGAAAAGAAGCCACTAGAGGGCTTTCAGTCCTCACCCGCCCCTTCCTTGAAAACTCCCAACATTCTAGGGCAGGCCTCAGCTGTAGACCGGGATTTTTGCACCAACGCTCCTACTCAACAGAAATAGCATTTTGTAAGACCAATCATTTCTAAATATAAGTCTCACTGGGAAAATTCACATCATTTCAAGGATTCTGATTTTCTGAAGTCAAGTGGAAAAAAATGGTACAAAAGAGGCACGGTATAGAAAAAAGCACTGGCGACGGGAAGAAGTCAAGCAGTCTTGGAAAAGCCACTGCCTGAGCCCATTTCCTCGACTGTCAAATGAACAGCGGCGGCCAGGTCCACGGTTTTCAAGCTGTAGCCGGGGCGCTGCGGTTCTGGGCCACTGCTCAGGCTGCTCCTGAGAGAGGGTGGCTGGGCAGGCCCCCTGCAGGATTCGGAACCTCCTCCTCCTGCTTCAGCCCAAATCAGCTCTGCTCTTTTTCTACTTACTCTATGGAGATTCCAGGGAAGGCTTTGGTTTCAAGGAAGAATTCTTCCGCTAAAGAAAAAGCCTGAAAACGCTCGGACTAAAGATAACTCCCGGAGTTCCTGTTGTGGCGCAGCAGAAACGAATCCGACTAGGAACCATGAGGTTGCGGGTTCGATGCCTGGCCTCGCTCAGTGGGTTAAGGATCCGGTGTTGCCGTGAGCTGTGGTGTAGGTTGCAGATGCAGCTGGGATCTGGCGTGGCTGTGGCTGTGGCCTAGGCTGGCGGCTACAGCTCCGATTAGACCCCTAGCCTGGGTACCTCCATATGCCGCTGGGGCGGCCATAAAAGGACCCCCCCCCAAAAAAATTTTTTTTTCCTGAGAAGAACCCATGGATAGAGTAAGACCAGCTGCCTGATTGCCATTTCACTGGGTAAGCAGCCACCGAATTAACCGGTCCCCCAGCCTTCCCCCCTCTTCCTGATCACACTGGGTGCAGCCACTACTGGGGGAAAATAAGCACGTGACACGCCCCCTCCCCGCCAGCATCTAACAAGAAGCTTGGAGACAGCGTGCCTGCAGTGGGGCTGGGCTCTGGATCCAGTGCCAGTGAGGCTCTGGCAGGTGCCGGGCTGTGCGGAAGAACAGCAGTTACGGCTTAACTGGAGGTGGAAGATGGAAAGGCATTAAATTCAGTTGGGAGGGAAAAGCGAATGAACGCTAGACAAAAGCAGCTGATTGGGAGACTGCACGTGCAGCGGCCCTTCCTCCTCTGGGAGTCGCTGCTGGTCCAACCAAGCTGCCCTTGAACCCTTAAACTTTCCCGATTATGCCGGTGGAGGCCCTGATGATGAACTCCATGCCTGTAGGTCTGAGGAATGGAAGTCACGCTGCCCACCAGGGCTGAGCACGCGTGTGGGCGGAGTCTGGGTGAGTGGGTGGGCGTGAGGGGGCGGGGGCTCAGTGCAATAAGACAAATAGAGGATTGCCGGCTTCCTAACCTCTACCTATTTTGATTTTCCTCCTCATTCTCACGATCTCTATCCTACCCTAATTTGCACTTTTATCATCTCACAATGCTGTCTGCTTCACTCTCCTAAAATATGGCTTTTGTTATATCTGCTCCCTTACTGAAGAACCTATAATAGCTCTCATTTTTTTTTTCTAAAATAACATTTGCTTTCCTCGGTTGGGAAATTTAAAAATGCCTGTTTACTAAGAGTGCTTATATAGGCCAGTGGGCTAAGTGCCTGATATACAGTCTGTATTTTAATCTGCATCATAACTCCAGCGAGGTCGGTATTATTTTAATTTTCCAGACTAGAAAGCTGAGGCTCAGTGAAGTTAAACAATGTCAACAGCCAGAACAAAGTCTCATCTGTCTTCCATCTGACCATCTAATATCACCTCCTCTTATTTTCTCCTTCAGACTCTTCTGCTCTAATCCCATGACACGCTCTTTGTTGAGGGCCAAGTATTAGAAAACCATGGGCCTCCAATCAGCTGTGTAACAGTGAGCAAGCTACTTAACGTCTCTGCTTCCCCCTTGGGGATAACGCCAGTCCTAGAGGTTGCTGTGACGCTGATATATATTTACATATACATGGCACCATGCAGACACTTAAACACCAATCACCAATATCTCCAAATCCATTGACTTTCAGCTCCCAGCATTCTCTCTTCCTAAAATGTTTCCTGCTCTTGGAAGTGGACCCCGTCTTCAAAACCCAAATCAAGTTCCCAGGCTCTGGGTAGCCAGCCAGCCCCGCAGCCCCGGCCTATGTTGACTTTGGCTTCCACTGAGAACGAGGCTCATCCACAGCTCTCACCTGACACACAACACCCTCCCTCATTCTGTGACTTGCCACTTCACGTTGCCGTAACCAGAAGGCAAGCTCCGAAGTGGGCTTGAATGGCATCCCAGTCCCTTCTTTGCCGCCCTCGCCGGTAGGCCTGGCTCATAGTAGGCATTTAACGAACGTCAGTTGATTGATGGCTGCCAGGAGGACAGATTCTAGCCTCTCAGGAAATAACCCACTTAGGATGGACGCTGCTGATCTAAGTCAAGTGGGCAGATGTGGCCACCGAGGCCTATTGTTTGGCTCCCTCTGGCTGGCCTGCGGAAGGCTCGGCGCTCTCTCGGGCCAGTCTGCTGTCTCTATTACATAACTGCTCTGTAGCTGTTCTGTGCCTGCACGCGGGGGCTCTGACCCACAACGCGCCCTCTGGCTCCTCTAGGCCTCCAGGCAACTGGGGAGATTTGAACGAAGTCTTCCAGGGCCTCGGCTGGTCACGCAGCCGAAAGGGCAGCAGCCGGAAACCGAGGCTTCAGCAAAGAAGCAATTTCTCGCAAGGTTAGGTAAACAAGATTTGAATATTCCACCTGCATTCCCAGTGGGGTTCCGGTGAGGGGAGGCCACGCATTATTTTAATAGCTCACAACGGGGACAAGGCCTGCTTTCCAGGACTTCTGATGAATTCTGTGGCCACGCCGGGCTCCCCTGGCCCTTTCTGGGTTATATAAATGTTTGATGAAACCTCTCTCAGGGGAAATCAAATTTTTATAAGACTTTAATGATAGCCCATCCAGATGTGTGGTGACTTGAGCTGACAGCTCATTAACCCTTTACCGGCGGATATCCTCACCCAAAGACTCCAGAGAAGGCCTAGAAAAGAAACACGGTGCTTCAGGTCACACATCACCCCCAGCAAATTTGCACACAAGTCAGAAATAACTGCCCTGAATAAAATGTCCTGTCGAGAAAGCGGAGTTCCCTCCTGTCCGACTTGGGTGCACATGGCGACACAGATTCTCTGCCCAGGGACACATCCAGCCGCTCCTGGCGGGGAGCCACATTCCAAGGAGCCTAGGCTTCTCGGACTATCTCAAGTCACTTCAGAAAGTCTTTTTGGCCTGAAGTCAAGGTCTTCCTGGTGTGTGTCAGATGCCTCACGTGGATTCCTATAGTCTGAGCTTAAATCTTCTCCTCTATGAGCCAAACGAATTAGAAAGGCTAGTCCTTGTGTCAACTGTGTCAGTGTTGGCGGTGACAAAAAAAAGTCAGTTCTTTCAATTACCCTTGGAGCCTTAGCACACACTGAGCTTCAACACCGCCAGGAAGGAGGCAGGCAGATGGGTGTCCCCAACACAGATGGTAACAGACTGAAACAAGATTCATCCTACATCCTTTCTTTCTCTCTCCCTTTCTTCCTTCCTTTCTTTCTTTCTTTCTCTCTTTCTCCCCCCCCCCCTCTCTTTCTTTCTTTCTTTCTTGCCATGCCCACAGCATGCAAAAGTTCCCAGGCCAGGGATCAGGCCCGCCCTACAGCTATAACCAGAGTCATGGCAGTGACAATGCCAGACCTTAACCCTCTGAGCCACCAGGGAACTCATCATCCCACATCTTAAAGCAAGTTCTGGATACTGTCTGGATGAGAATGCCAAGGTACCCAGGCTCCCCACTCACTCCTGCTCTAACTGTTGGTTCAAGGCCAAAAGCATCCTTTTGGCCATTTTTGTGGCGACAGATCAGCAAGAAAAAGGAAAAAAACTACTGATCCATGTAATAACATGGATGAAGCTCAAAAACATCATGCTGGGCAAATAAACCAAAAAGTATACACTACATAAAAAATCTCATCTTTGTGAAGTTCTACATCAGGCAGAACTAATTCATGGTAAAGGAAATCACACAGCAGTGGCTTCAGGGTGGGGAATTGAATGGGAGGAGAAAAGAGAAACTTTCTGGGGTGAGGGAAATATTCTACGTATTACTAGAGATGGAGGTTACAAGGGTGTAGGATTCATCACAACTCTCATTCTAACACTTAAGTGCAAATCAGATCTCTATCGAAACAGTATTGGAAGGTATAAAAAAGAAGAAAAAAAATCTGGGCTTGGAATATCATCTTCCTCTTCCTCCTTCTATTCCTTTCTTCCTTCGAGGAACATGCTATGTGCTCAGTTATGCATTAAGCTATGGATTAAGCTATGCATAATGCATTAAGCTATACATTAAGCTATGTGCTTATGCGCTGTATATGCATGTATTTAGGTGAAGAGCAGACTTGGTTCTTGGCCTCACGGAGCTTACAGAGACTAAAAGGATATTCCTCTGGTCTTAGTGCAGTGGCTCTCAAACTTTTTTTAATTTCCAACTCACTGTAAGAGGTACATTTTAGGAGTTTCGTCATGGCACAGCAGAAACGAATCCAACTCGGAACCATGAGCTTCTGGGTTCGGTCCCTGACCTCGCTCAGTGGGTTAAGGATCCGGCATTGCCTTGAGCTGTGGTGTAGGTCGCAGATGCAGCTCGGATCTGGCCTTGCTGTGGCTGTGGCATAGGCCAGCAGCTGTAGCTCCTATTGGACTCCTAGCCTGGGAACCTCCATATGCCGCGGGTGCGGCCCCAAAAAGATGAAAAAAAAAAATGTACATCTTACACTGTCACACACGCATACACAGCTAACATAATAAAACTTAACCTTACTAGTCTGATGCATCCTGATATTTCCTGTTTTATCCTAGTCTAGTTTATTCCTTTAAAAAATTAAGTCAACCACAAAACTGCGATTTTATGACTCCTCTAATGGAGCATGACCTTTGGTTTGAAAACCGCTGTTCTAAGGCCAGTGTTCCAGGCTCTGGTGCCGCAGTGAGCCAGTTACCCAGAAATTCTCTGTCTGGATGTCTACGAATGCCTCTAGAGGAAGAGCTGTCTTTTTTCCTTTTGTATCCGAGATGCTGAACATGTAGCCTCATCCCAAACAAATACTTAACATTTGTAGAGCAGAAGCACGTTATAAACTTTTTTTTTTTTTTAAAAAGAGTAATTACTCTCACCCCAGGAAAAATAAAAACAAACAAACAAAATAAAACCAGAATGACTTTCCTATCCACGTGGCCTGGAACCCTACCAACTTGGACTTGCTCACAGTGACCCAGACCCATACTCTGGCTGAGCGCGGGACCTCTTTTTCACAGCACCTCACCCAGCATCCTATGAAGACAGGCTCTTAACATCTTTTCTTTTCTTTTTTTTAATGATGAAAATCCATTGCTTGCTTCTTGGACTTGTTTTAAGACACCTACTCACCTCGGACGGAGGGTCTGTGACTGATCTGGCAGTGGCCGCTCCCTTCCCTGAGGTCAGGGTTTATGGTCAAAGGGGAGGGAAAGCTGCCCTGAGGGACAAACCAGTAGCGGAGGTGGGACAGATGTATACATTTTTTACCCAATGTGAGAGAACTAGCAGAAGCGGAGCATAAGCAAGAAGCGATTCTCTTCCTCATTTCGAGAACAGGCCTCTCTCCCGACAGGGAGGAGCTGTTCCCCTGAGCAGGAGAAAGGATTCGTCTTGGGTTCTGACCTCCACCAAAGGACAGTGTTCAGACTGGCATCAACAAGCAGAGAGAACAAAGCGGTGCCTCGACAGGGACCGGTGCTCCACATATCCAGGGAGACGATGACACCAGGGCATTAAGAGGCTAAAACCTCTGAATCCAAAAGCCCTGGCTGAAGGGAGACAGCAATCTGTATTTTAGAAACTTGCTCCCAGCAGCTCTGATGGGAGGCCAGAGTACCAATATAACGATCATTACAAGTATCAATGATTTAGCGCCCAGGGGGCGGAGGGGAGGCAAACAGAGTTCCAAACCAGTTCACAGACAAGCCTCAGAGCCCAGCTGGTTATGCAATGGTGAATCTTAGATCAGAACCACGTGTGATCTTGTGCAGTGTGGCAGGTTCGTTTGTGGAGAAACCAAGGGAGACGGGCAAGGAGAATAGGTCTGGCCTGGGCCTTAAAACTCAGCTGCTGCTTGCCGACAGCCGGAGACGGAGATCAGGCCTCAGGTGGGCCAGGATCTGCCTGATGCCCTGGAGACTGGGATGATGATGCTCAATCGGCCGGCCCCACGGCCCCCCTGCCACCTTGGATGACAGGAAGGAGAGGTGAGGAAGGACTGGCGCAGAACGGGGCCAGACTGGGGTTTGCAGGTGAGCACAACTGCAAGCCTGACCTACAAGGTGTGGGGGGAAGCAGCGGCAGAAGTAAGGCCAAGGCTGACCCATCAGGCCAAAGACAAACCCTTATCCCTCGTGCCTGTCGCCATGCAAAATACACAGGCTGAGTATCTTGCTTCTCTCCAGATGTCAGGGGCCTGGATTACCTTCAAGGCCCTAATTTGCAGTTTAACTTCAAGCAAAGACTCTCTAGACCCCCACCTGGATTCCATCTACAAACTGGAGACAGCAATACTGATCCAAAAGGGTGACGCGGCCACCCAACGAGAGAACACTGAGAAACGATTAGTGCTTCATAAACATTTAGTAGGACAGTCTCCCACTTTGGCTCTTGTCACTCACTTCTGTGTGCAAGTAGCTGATCAAAGGGAAATATTTCCTGGGGGACCAAACTGCACAGAGGTTATGAGCCTGGGTTTGTTTACCAGTCCGACCCAGGGACAGATTTCACCTCTGTCACTGGTTAGCTGACTCCGGATAAGTCATCTCAACTCTCTGAATTTGAATCGGTAACAGTGGAGGTGATAATGCCTTCCTCCCAGGATGCTGGTGAGGACCGGATGAAAGAAAAGGACAAAGTGCTTCACCTGGTACCCGGTACCTGGCAAGCGCCCGAGGCATCGTGGCCTCCGTCTCCATAATTGTTCTCCAAAGGCTCCGTGATGCCTGAGCAATGGCGCTGGGGGACTCTTGCCCAGATCTCTGAAACTAGGAAAAAGGCACCCTCACGCCCCTTGCTTTAAAGCACTTACATCAATAAGGTCAGACAGGTCGTGGATGTAGTACTTGAAGACAGAGGCATTGGTTGCTTCCAAAGCCAGTAAGTACTCATTCCGGGCTTTAATGGCCTTCAGCTTATTCTCCGTGTACTTGGCTTGGCGCTGAAAAGAGAACACAAGTTGAATTTTACCTTTTGCTTTTTTTTCCAAGGGGGGAGACTGTTCTCTAAAAGATGCAAATACGGTACATTCGAGAACCACAATTGTGCTGCTACTCCCCATGCGCGTCTGCCTTAAATTGGGTTCTAATTCTGTCTAATGAGATTCAAGGGCACAGTGTACATCAATCCAGGGAAGGTTAATGAGGCTCCCTCCTTTAGATGCGTGTCCCACTTTGGTTCTGTCTGCAAATTCCGCCCTCCATCCTTGCACCACCGGCCTGAAGGAAGGAGGTGTTGTTCCATCTCCCTCTGAGCACCCAGGCTTGGGAAGGGTGACCACTGTTTCTTTTTCCTTTTTTTTTTGCTTCTTATAGCCGCACCCACTTCATATGGAGATTCCCAGGCTAGGGGTCAAATAGGAGCTACAGCTGCTGGCCTACACCACAGCCACAGCAACACCAGATCCTAGCCACGTCTGTGACCTACACCACAGCTCATGGCAACACCAGATCCTTAACCTACTGAGAGAGGCCTGGGATCGAACCCGCAACCTCATGGTTCCTAGTCGGATTTGTTCACCACTGCGGCACGACGGGGACTCCTGACTACTGTTTCTTGTTTGTCTGTTAGAGGGGAAAAACTTGGAGGTACAGTTCTGCTCATACCTAGGATTTCTTCCGGAGCTGAGAACAAAGTCATTAAAGCCCTACAGGAACACAGAGAGCTTCCCTGTCGTGCTCTCCAGGGTGCCTGCTGGGAAATTCCTAAGAGTTCCGACTTCCAGGGTGTTGCTCCCCAGCCCCTGGGGTCGCCCGAGCGTACACACCTTTTCCTTCATCTTCTCGATCTTTTTCACCGAGCTCCTCCGGACGTGCTTCTCCTCAATGCGGACGTTGGATGTAGAGTCAGGGGAGCGTGGGGTCTGCCGATCCTCCTGCTTGACGGATTTTCCAATTTGCTTCTCCTCCTGCTTCTCCGCTTCCTTCAGCTTGCTCTGAGCACTGATGCTGTCG
The DNA here is from genome assembly GCA_004024745.2 of Catagonus wagneri. Lineage (NCBI taxonomy): Eukaryota > Metazoa > Chordata > Mammalia > Artiodactyla > Tayassuidae > Catagonus > Catagonus wagneri. Next base: position 238,374 of record PVHT020000150.1, read on the forward strand.
GCATTGTACATGTGATACGTCTTCATGACCTGCAAGACACCCCCCGCCCCCACCCCAGAGGTCAAGCCGAGGGGGTCAGTCCTTTGCTGTACGGACCACCAGACTCAGCTGGACCTCACCCCTGGGAAGCGACATCCTCACCCCCCTTAAAGGGCAAAATGCAAAATGCGTGTTTGGTTCAGCACACTTCCTATATTGGAGACCGTTCCAAAGCATGGGAGAGCAGTATTGGACCCGAGCCCATCTGTCGCTATTAAAATAATTCCAGCACTATCACCTACTTCTATATATTAACATTTGTAAGCGTTTCTCTTACGTATGAGCCAAGTAACTTCCATCACTTAGTCATCTTACAACACCACGATGGGAAACACCAGCACGCAGAGCCCAAGAGCAAAGCCTTCCTGGGCTGGCTAGGACCCTGAAGAGGGCAGCGCAGCCCGCGGGGCAGCTTATACTTTGGGGACCTTCAGAGAGAAAAATGGGGAAGAGGAACTGCTCCAAACCCGCCCAGCCTCCTGGGGATCTGTCTGGCCTGTCCGATCAGCTCAGATACCCTCTTTCACAGCAGCTGGAACAGCAGCAGCAAGAACCACAACAGCTACCATGTACTGAGCACTTAGAATATTCCCGGCTGTGTGCCATGTGCCACCCAAGCGTTTTCTCATTTCATCCTTGGGGCAATCCTGTGATTTCGACAACAGCCCTGCGAAGACTGGAAACCTGCAGCAAAGTTCAGGAAAGAGCCCGAGGAGGAACACAACCCACATCGGTGGGAACTGGCGTTGCCACAGGAAGGAAGCAGTATCAAAGAAGAGGACAGTTTTTAAATTTTCCATCAAAGCAACCGTCTGGGGGTCTAGTCCCTTTGCCGAATAAGGACATTGGGAAGACTTGTGTTCACTTCCTCCCAAACACACGATTTCCGGCCCGCAGGTGCCTGACCCTCCCAGCGGGAGCTCTCTGTTTCCACACAGGGACTCTCCACTTCTATGTGGACACTGAAAATGCTTGACAACAAACCAAGCAAGCTGAAGTTCAAGAGTGCTGACATTTTGGAGTTCCCGTCGTGGCTCAGTTAGTATCCATGAGGACACAGGTTCGATCCCTGGCCTCGCTCTGTGGGTCAGGGGATCTGGCGTTGCTGTGAGCTGTGGTGTAGGTTGAAGATGCGGCTTGGTTCCCACGTTGCTGTGGCTGTGGCGTAGGCCAGCAGCTGCAGCTCAGTTTCGACCCCTAGGCCTGGGAACTTCCATATGCCGTGGGAATGGCCTTAAAAAGACAAAAAAAAAAAGAAAGAAAAAAGAGAGCGCTGACATTTTGAGGCCATGAGTGGGAGAATTAGAGAATGCTGAAGTTGCGTGTCTGTGTGTGTGTGTGTGTGTGTGTGTGTGTGTGTGTGTGTGTGTAGGAGAACTGAACAGCAGAGGAGTGCCAGGGGATTATTATACTAATAGGCCACTAATAATAATCTCTACCACTTAGTACGTGCTGGGTGTCCGGGGTCTTGTGTACGTCACCTCATATAATCTTCACAACAAGTCTATGAAGGACATGTTGTTATTTCTGCTTTTAAAGATGAGGAAACTGAGGCTCAAAGAGGTTACCTACCACACCCAAGATCACACAGCTAGTAAACGAATCAGAATTAGGACTCAAACTCAAGTGTGTTAGACCAGAAAGTTCACATTCTTAGCCTCTAGGCACCAGGGTCTCTCCCTCTGCATAGGACCAAGGCTGGATTCACTGGGAGGAAAGGCTACATTTAGTCAAGGGGGGCTTCAAAAGAGAATCTAGTTTCATTTGTGGATTGAGTTAGAGCCACAGTGTCAAAAGGAGGCTAATTTGGCATCCAGGAGGCCAATGCCTGGAGACATTTTTATTTGTCACATTATCTGGCCACAAACGTCTATGGTGCCGAGGCTGGGAAATCCTAGGTTAGAGGGATTTTGTGGGTATGCCCATCCCTTAGCTGGAGATGCAGAAAAGAGAAGACTGGGACACTGACAGAATCAATGTATTTAGAGTTTAAATAACCTCTCGTTTTAGAGGCAGAATGTTTTAAATTGGCTTCACCTTATTCTGAACCCGACATCATTTCCCATAAGATCTACTCTGCATATTCTCTATACACGAGAAGCAATCTTTAACAACTGACGCCGTTAAAAACCTTCCTAAGTAATTCAAGCTGTCTTCCGGGCTTCCAGGTGGGTGAAGAAGCAAGAAAGAGGCACCAACTATCCCGGCTGAAGAAGGGCAGGCAGGAGGCTCCTTTTTCTCTTTTCATCCGAATGTGACCAAGGGATCCAAAAGTTTGCGTGAACAATTATAGACATGAATTGATTTTAAGAAAGTGATTTTCTGTTTTACGAAGATGCCTAATAAATAAGGAGCACACACTAGGAATGAACACGAGAGAGACAAAACAAAGGGCTCAGAGGAATAATGTCCACAAGATAGCAGATGAAGGAATTAAGTAAAAATCACCAATTTCCATTGCTCCTTTCCCCTAAAGAATTTCAAGAATTCTCTTTAGAAGAATAAAACACCACCTCGTCTAAGAAGCTATAAATGCCTAAGGAATTTATATTTGAAGGAAATGTATTTATATTTAAAGGAAAACACTTCTTCTGTTGTGTTTTCCTTTCTTCTCCAGAGTTAAAAACTATGTCACGTATGCAGTGGTACGTGTAAAATCAATGCGGTTGCCCAGATGATTTAATGGCACTAAATCTCTCCTCTGTGCACATACAGGATAAGGATGTCTAGTGTCCTCCGACTCAAGGGGAGAACCGAGGTATCCTGAGGCTGAAGCTCAAATAACTGATGTCAAAACAATTGGATAGGAGTTCCCGTCATGGCTCAGTGGTTAACCAATCCGACTAGGAACCATGAGGTTGTGGGTTTGATCCCTGGCCTTGCTCAGTGGGTTAAGGATCCGGCCTTGCTGTGAGCTGTGGTGTAGGTCACAGACGCAGCTCGGATCCCGCGTTGCTGTGGCTGTGGTGTTGGCCGGCGGCTACAGCTCCTATTCGACCCCTAGCCTGGGAACCTCCATATGCTGCGGGTGCGGCCCTAGATAAGGCAAAAAACAAAAACAAAAACAAAAACAAAACCAATTGGATAAATAGGGAATCAACATAGGGATTGGAGAAGCATATACTGAGGCCAATGCAAACTAGGGGAAAAGCTCAGAAGTCTAAATTCTCAATTCTACAATGGAAATTCCCTTTACTTTGAAAAACTAGATATCGAATTCACGCCTTGAGCTCGGCTCCCTTCACAAGCCACACCAAAATAACAGAAAAGCATTTTAACGGTTTTTTGTAGGTATAAGCTGAGAAAAAAATGAAAAGAATGAAAGCAGAAGATGAAAAGAGGAAAGGCAAGTAGTAACGGACCTACTGAATCCTAAGCCAGAAGTAGGGAGCGCGTCAAGAAGCAACTGGACTTAAATCACAGAAGCTCTTGGAGGTGTCGGTGGCAGTGGGATGAAGGCAAAGCTGAAAACAAGACCACCTGCTGAGCACCTGAGAACAGTTAGACGCCTAGGTCCCAGCCCCTCTGCCTCTGCAGCAGAAGACAAGAGGCTTATTTTTTTAGCGAGCATCTGTAGACTGAGAGCACCAGGCTCAGCTGAGGACGAGGATAAGGGTACCGAGCTTAAAACAGGAGGATCAACTGACAGTTCCACACTGAATACTGAGATGGCCAGGTCCCTTCACAGCTTGGCCCCCAGACATAGGCAGGAGATACCTGGGGCATCTGCCGACCTGATACAAAACACATACAAAGACTGACCTCAGACGTCCCCAAGGACACAGTCCAGTCACATCACTCTACAGTTGAAACCCCAAGTTGACACAGACATTTCCAAGCAGCTTTTCATCTTAAAGTATCTCACTTTAAAATATAAGCAGGCAGTTAAAGGTTACCAGACATTTAAGGCAAATATCTAGCGTGAAAGACCGAGACCAAAACAATTGAGAGGGACCAAAGTAGACAGAGAGACAAAAACTTTGAAAATAATCCATCACTAATATCCCGAGAGAGATCAGTGAGAAAGGAAAGAAGACATCACATCATGAAACGAGCAAGAGGCAACACAAAAGAAACATTTAGAGCACAATAAAGAATTCTTGACAATTAAGAATCAATTCAAGCATCTCTCCAAGGAGCCTGCCTTCATGGCCCTCTTCTGTGTAGACATGTAAAAGGGTCATCAGCTCCTATTTTACGTCCTGCTTTCCTTTTCTGTCTCGTCTATTAAAACTAAACGCATTTAGTTTTTGAGCTCGAGGAGATCTCTTACGTTTTTCGTATCCCTGGTGCTGAGAGCTGGGGACAAGCAGGCAGGCAGAGCTGGGGGACTATTAACTGACATTGTTTCAAGGGAGCAGGTGCTAAATTCCACTCTGAAGTGGTTCTGCCAGCAGACAGCTGCTGTGCCAAATCAAGGGGACATATATTCAGGGGGAGGACGGAAGCCTAAAACCTCTAGGACCACCAGGGCTCCAGTGTCCCCACCCCTCTTCCTTCTTTCTCAGTTCTAGGTTCTCGATGTAGTTCCTTGGCTCTTTCTACTCCGATCCATGCGGCTTCAGGGGCCCCCTGCCCTTCACTGCTTCCTGGGGGAGCTTGCTGAGCATAACCGAGGCAGAGAATTCTGGAACTCTTTGGGGAGCGGCCTGCTCCAACTTCAAAGGCATTCCTGACTCATCGGTCAGGAAAGGAAAACCACTTATGCCGTAGCTTACAAACCAGCCAGCCCGATACGGGCTACAAGCACATGGAGGAGCGCGCTCACCGGGACCAGCTCGCCGAAGAGCAGCCGTGGCCGGGGGGCCCTGGCACAGAGTGCCAAGCCAGGAAAATCCAAGGTCCTTCAGGCAGAAAAAAGGAAAGTGCAGAGGGGGCAGCTGGCCACTTAGGGTGAAAGAGTCTGGGCCTCTTGCCTAAAGGCATCTGTATTCGGGAACACCTGGGTCCTGCCCCTTGGATCATCCAAGTTCAAAAGTACCTAAATTATCAACCCGTGGGTCATCAGTCTCCCCCCAAAGAGGTATTTGCGGCACCAAAGGCAGATACAAAGTAAGACGAGCACAGACTATGGTAGCTTCTTTGCATCCTTGGTTTCCTTTATCTCAAGCCCACGAATAACTTCCTACTTTGCTTACAGAGGCCCTTATTATTGCTTATAGAGATCAGAGAAGGAGAAAACTCCTTAGAAGAAGTCCCCCGCTGCTCTCTTCTTAACTCCTCTGGGGGAAAGAGAGAGAGAGACACACACACACAGTGACTACAGACAGCACCTATCTCCCCAAAGCCAGCATACAATAGTCCCAAGTTCCTATTTGATGAAACCGCTGTCCATGTAGTGGGCCCGATCATCCTGGCTTACTCTGGACCTTCCTGGGTTCCGCATTGTAGGTCCCATGTCCCACGAAAGCCTTCAGTCCCAGGGAAACCTGGATCGTTAGGCATCGTAAGGCCATGGTGTCTTCCTCGGACCAGCCCTATGCTTACCCTGCCCTCCAGAAGAATCAACTCATACTTCTAGCCTCTGAACTTTCTAATGGCCTGTGGAATCTGCAGACTCATTTGACCCTTAACGACAGTCTGATATTTCACGAAGTATGACTCCCCCAAACTCCCCACCCCCCAGGGACATAGAGCCATTAGCACATGGAGTGTTGTGGACACCTGGGTCATAAAAGACAGGTGCGGTCCCCAGGACCGTATGGTATAGCTGGTGGGGACCGGGTAGAAACTGGGTTGCCTGACTCAGGAGACTAGTTATTACACCAGGGTTTTTCGGTCTATGGACTTTTGGGGCCAGACAATTCTTTGTCGTGGGGGCTGTCCTGTGCACCACCATATCTATTGCATCCTGACTTCCTCCACCCCCGACTCCAGTTGTGACAACCACAAATGACTGCACACGTTTCCAAGTGGCCCCTTGCATGAAAAATCGCTTCGCTTGAGAATCGCTGCACATACTGTTCTGCCTTCTATGGAACTTTCCAGCATTCTCCACTCTCTGCCTAGCAGAGGAAAATGTCAAATTTTTGTTTTGGCCTTGCATAGATTTTAAGAGTGGGTACCAGTTCACCTAATGGAAGAGGACACCATGCTTAGCCAGTTCTCAGCTTGCCCACTGACGGGAAGACTTCACGCTCTGCACTGACTGTGGCCTCACGGCGACCACCGAAGTCCCGGCCAACGTCAGACTGCCTGGAGACTATGGCTCGAGGTGCCGGCTCGGCCCTCCTTAGCAGCGGGTTCCAGAATGCTCTTTTTCACTCTCATACAAATTATGCCTTTTTACTTCTATTTATTTTAAAAAATTAGAGCATATTAGGAGATCTAGGACTCTGAGTAAAGCTTACGGATCCCTAGACACAGCTCTCCCTCCGCTGCCCCAAGTCCCACCGCAGAAGTGGTACGCTGGATTTGAGTCAGTTGAAGCAGGTACCAAATGCTGCTTCCCTCTGCCTGTTAATCTGAGGCCTGCTGATTATCCACCCTACTCCTCCCCAGAAATGGCAAAAGCAGAGACCCAAGACGCTCTCGAGAAAATACAAAGGATTCATGTAACGACTGCATGTGTCATTTTCTGTCCCGGTGAATGATTTGCCGGGAGAAAGGAGTCCTGGCCCTTCTTGGTGCCTGGAAGATGCTCTAAAAATAAAGAGCAGAAGTAAAGCATTTAAAAGACCAGCGGGGGTCCAGGCAATTCATCCAGTCTGAAAATGTTTCACGTCAACATGCCCCTATTTTTAAAAAGCCTTAACTTCATCTGAAAGAAATGAACACATGTGAGCCGAACCAATGGGAACCATCCATCTCCTTGGCTTCGGAGCAGAAGAGTCACAGAGTAGAAACTGCAAACAAACCGAGCGTCACCGGAGACAAAGCTGATGACCACTCTACCCTATTTACTTGCTTAACAGTTGCCATGACAAAGTGGCCACACCCAGGCTTTTGGATCAAGAACACGGAATTCTCTGATCCCAAATGCCTGTGATACTTGTTGCCACTGCCTGTCTTCCTGTGTATTTAAAAAAAAAGAAAGAAAAAAAAAGGGCAGCGAATAAGCACGTAAACACAGGAAATCAATTCACTTCCAAAACAGGATGGGGCGAACCCTAGAGAGGACACAAGTCCTGGCACAGCCCAACTGGAAAAAGGGGCCCTTGACTGGCTTTAGCTGCACAACCGGAACAGTCCCTGTACCGCAGCAGGAATTTCCTTAGTGTGCGTGTGTGTTTTTCAAATCATAATTAACGCAACATGGCCGGAGGAAAAACAACCCCACCACTTCCCCGTGCATGAAGAAACATGCAACAGCCACAGGTATCACGTGCCTGAAGCGCCAGTCACTTCAGAACAGATCGTGTTTTCTTCTCCAAACCCGAAACCCGGCCCTTCACTGAGGCTTGGCCTTTATAAAAAGCCCAGGGAGTCAATGCAAAGCTGTCTCTGCCTGAACTGATCCCTTGGGTTAGGGGCCTTTAGGACGCGGTGCTTCCCTCTAGAACACCTGCTCTGGCTTCAAACCACTACATCAATCCAAGAACTCATGTAAACCTTTGAATGAGAGCTCCTCTACCACTGGGCACAAATCATCCACGGCGTGATGCACACTGTTGTCCTTGCCATTAGGCTTGGGGTCCCTGGTTGGCGGCTAACAAGGGTCAGTTGTGCTGCTGATCTAGGATCTTGGCTGCTCTCGAGGGGTCACGCCCCAAAGGAAGCCAGAGTTAGCTTGCAGAGCTGAAAAGGGATCTTATTTTGAGAAAGCAGTTTCTGGGCTCGTTCCCGTTTGAAAATAAGAGTGTGAAAAGAGAGATGGGTGGAGTTGTCCCCAGTGGGGACCATGCACTGTCCTCAACCTCAGCTCAGTTCTGCTGCTGACGTGACAACGGCCATGCGCTGTCAAAGGCTGCTTCCCCCTCTGCCTGTTAAAGAGCCAAGCAACCCGTCTGATTTACCGAGTAGAGCTCATTCAGGACCTTCATCAAATCGTCTTGGAGCTGCTGGCCGACTTCTTTGCTCTGCAAGGAAAGAGGAATGAAGGTTAATTGGGAAACAGAAGGAGGAGGGAGGGGGCAACAAAGCCAAGAGCAGCGCTGCTTCCACAAATAACACAGACGCAATTAAGGCCCGTCATTGAACACAGCAAATCAGATAACCGCTCTGAACAGACCAAATTATGGTCAGATTACTCAAAGAGTTTTAATAAAATGAAACGGGCCCTCCTAGAGCCTAGCAAAGGCAAAATCATGCGGAGGGAAAATGGGTCGGAGCCTTTGATTTTTCCAACTGGTCCCCAAAGAGCGGGCCAGAGAGGCACAGCGTACTTAGCAACTGTTGTTAAGTGGACAGGCTTTCTTGGATCCTTGTGGTCAAGCATTCCGAGAATTGTGGAGGGAAGTAACATGCTTAAGAGGATGAGAGGGGCATGTCTATGTAAACATCCAAGAACTTCAAGGTACCCTACTAAGTAAGAATCTCCAAGCAAGACCAAGTTATACCTCTTACTGGCTTTATTTCGATCCCAAACTCTCCGGGCAGTGAAACCTCAATCCTGATTGGTCGCTAATGTTACTGGACTCTGATAATATATGTTATGGGGTGTTTAACTGGTTCATCTCAAGCCTGGGTGGCTCTCAGGTTCTTCACTGCTGCCTCTCAGGGCTGGCATCTAACCACATGGGAGAAGGGTAGAAATAGAGAAGAACACGGAAGCAGGAAGGAAATAAGAGCCACGCCTTCGATACTGAATGTTTTATGCCCAGGCCACGAGAGCGGGGCATAAAACCGATTGGCATCACTGGGTCATTGAGAGGGGAAACCCTTGTTTTATCTTCTGCCAGATCCTTCTAGTTCTTTCCCACTAAAAATCAGATACCAACAATGCCCTTCTAACAGAAGGTGAGATACCACCCCCTGCTATAGCTGGGCTCCCGGGTAAAGAGAGGAAGAGGTTTTGCATGTCAGAAACACAATCATTTAAGATCTTGCTTTTTTTCAAGATAAATGACTTTAGGGGGTTCATATTGCAGTGCAAATTTGACTAGTATCCATGAGGTTGCAGGTTTGATCCCTGGCTTCGCTCGGTGGGTTAAGGATCTGGTGTTGCCGTGAGCTGTGGTGTAGGTCACAGACGCGGCTTGGATCTCGCGTTGCTGTGGCTGTGGCGTAGGTTGGCAGCTGCAGTTACGATTGGACTCCCAGCCTGGGAACTTCCATATGAGGCGTGTGCGGCCCTAAAAAAAAGCAAAAAAAAGATATATGACTTTAAAATTCTTTTTTCTGATTACAAAAGGAATATGCGTTTATTGCAATAAATCAGAAAACTGTAGGAAACCTTAAAAGACAAAAAGTAACCCTTAATTCCTACCTCTAAAAAAACAACCCTACTCTAAACTTTGTTACACATTTTCTTTTTTTTTACCTTTGCTATACATTTTTCTAATCTTCCCTCTACGATTTTTATGGAATTGGAATTGCATTATACGCACTGTAACTTTTCCACTTTGATGTCTATTGTGAACGTCCCCTACATGTTCATTCTTCTAATTCTAATTATAATAGATTATATTGATGTAGCTTCTCTTGATGTACATCAATATAATGTCCAATTCTTGGACATTTACTTTGCTTACAAATTTTTATAATAAAACATCCTGTATTTAGTTACTCTGCATAGAACCTGTGCACAGACCTGTCATTATTTTCGCCTAGAAGGAAACTTGCTGAGCCAGACCGCTAATTTATACCATCAACTGCCCTTGAGAAAAAAACGTGCCCATCTAAAATCCCCCCAGAAGTATATGAGAATGTTTTTTTTTACCTTTTTTTTGGTCTGGACAATTTGATATGGTGTCCTATTTTAATCTGCAGTTCTTTGACTCTAGTGAGCCCAAACCTTTTTTTTTTTTTTACGTGTTAACTGGTCATTTTCACTTTTCTTTTACGCTTTGCCATCTTCCTAACCAGGAATTAATTATGGAACATAATGTATGTGTGACCTTTGTTGTGAACAGATATGAATTTTTACACCTGGCGGTGTGGAGACCGATGAAAGGAGCCCTGAATCAGCAATCCCGACTCTCCTATTTCCAGCCCTAACACCATCAAGAAGATAATTTTGGACAACCTGGTCCATCTCTCTGGACCTCTGTTTTCTTTTTTTATAAAATGCAAGTCTTCGGCTGAAACACTCCCAAGGTCTTTTGCAACGCCTGCCATTCAATTATAATTCTTCATCATCCTCCACCCAGCTTCTTGAGTCTCTGTCAGACCCAAATACCACCCACTGCCATGTCCCGTGGGTTGGCCTCCTTCCAAAGAGCCGAAGATAACGGGCAAGTTCTCCTCTGGGACTGAGCCGCTCTACAAAATGCTGGCTGGCTTCCGGGGTACTTTTACCGCTCTTAAATCGACTCTTCCTAAATGACTCTCATTCGGTGCCGTCAGCCACTAGCAGAAGCCACAAGAGGAAAGGGCTCTGCTGACCTCACAAGCCCAGCAGAGGTCCGAGGAGGTGAAGTGAGGCGAGGTGACACACCCACCACCAGCCCCAGCGTCAGCCCCAAGGCCAGGAAGTGGCTGCGAGCATCGCTTCCAATCGCCCTGCCCTCCTGCCTCCACGCCAGCGCCCCCTGCCAGCCTCCCAGCTTCCCAGCCTCTCTGTGTTTAAATGACAGCAGTTACAGGAGAAAACTCCCATTCCTCTACCCTGCTGCTTAGACCCGACTGCAATAACCCAATAACCGCAGCCCCGGAGGAGGTGGGAAGGACAGTGGGAGAAAAAGCATAACCCATAAAATAGCAATTAAGCCTGGGCAGATGTTTCCTTTCGTGTCCTGATTAGTTGAAAAAGTACCGACTCAACTCTCATCCCTGTTTATTTGAACATGCTGCCGAAGGGATTCTGACTTATTCTCCCTCTGGCTGAGGGCTGGGCTGGGAACTCACGTGCTGCTAGCCTGGTCATGGTGATGACAGAGCCCCCAGCAATCGGGGGCCGTTCTGACTCTGAGAAGACAGGCAGGAAACGGCCTGTACCTCTCCTTTCCCAGATGAAAAAAGGCCACTGTTCTTTATTTCAGAAACCTTAACTGCGCGCCTCTGGGGGTGAGGGTGGCTCCGGTGACCCAAAAACGGCTTCCGCGCTGCTGTGGAGCAGTTGTCAGAGCCGGGAAGCTACAAGGGAGCTCCACCCAAAGATGACAAGGGGAACATTTATTCCTGGGAACAGCGGGACCTGATGAAGCCGAGTCCATGACAATGCAGACTCTGGAGACTTTCCGCTTCCTATTAAAAAAAAAAAAAAAAAACAGAAAAAAACCCAGCAAGGGGTCTCGAGGCAGGGAAGAGAAAGAGAATTTACAGAGCGGTCTTTGTGCATATCACACAGCCTGCATCTCTTTTCTTTAACATTTCTTGGAAGAGAATGAGTCATCTAAACATCGCAGGAAACCAAATAGAAGTCGGGGGGAAAAAATTACTTTGGGTAAAGTTTTGCTCTTAAATGTTTGCATAGTAATCTTTGCCTGGAAAAAAAAAAAAAAAGATGACTAAATTTAGACCAGAGATGTGGCACGGTTAAACAATGCTGGTCCTCTGGGAGAGGAAGTGCCCAGGCATGGGCTGCTCAGGCAGGAGCTTTTATTTTGAAACTCACCGCAACCACTTGGCCAGTGTGTTTCTGGGGCCCCCACTCTGCCTGCTGCCGGGCGGGGCTGATCGGAAGGCAGTGAGATTGCGACAGCTCCTGCCAGCTGTGTGCTTATTTACCAAACGGGCAGGGAACCCTCCTTTTCCAACAGATAACAGCCCTGGACCACAGAACCGAAACGCACGGCCTCATTTCCTCCAAGACCGTCAGATTCCGGAACCGCCCCACTCCCAGAAAGGAGAGAGCAGCAGAAATGCAAGGAGACAGGAGGTTCCGTGGGTTGGGCGGGCTGCGCGGACACGAGGCTGGTCACTCATCTTTGGAGGGAGACGACGAAGCCCGAGCTTGGATGGGTTTGTCTATTAGCATTTCCCGAAGAACACCGCTTATAAAGGACTTTTAAAACCAGTCCTGGAGTTCCCGTCGTGGCGCAAGGGTTAACGAATCTGACTAGGAACCATAAGGTTGCGGGTTCGATCCCTGGCGCTGCTCAGTGGGTAACCGATCCAGCATTGCCGTGAGCTGTGGTGTAGGTCGCGGGCACGGCTTGGATCTGGCATTGCTGTGGCTGTGACATAGGCTCACGGCTATAGCTCCGATTAGACCCCTAGCCTGGGAACCTCCATATGCCGCGGGTGCGGCCCTAGAAAGCAAAAAAAAAAAACCACAAAACAAAAAAACAGTCCTCATCCAGATTACCTACTAATTTAGGCTCTAGGTGCTTGGCTCAGCACCAGTGTGCTTTCCAGGTTAGGGAGAAGGGGCTGCTGTTTGATGGCTCTCTACACTGCAGAGCTGTGTTACTTGACAGGCACAGAATTACTTCTTATTTGTATGAAAGAAAAAAAAGGGGGGAAAAAAAAAGAGGAAGGCCTGTCTCCGCTGTGTGGTGAGAGCTCATTTCGGCCCCGTCGCAAGGCTGAGCCTGTCAGCGGGTAGAAACACTGGGGTCATTTAGTTCTTTGCCGATTAGCCTGTGTCAGCCGTTTTCTAAAAAAGAATCCAATTTTCAAGGGCATATATCTCCCTCTGCCAGGCCCTCACTCCCTCCCTACCCCAAAGGCACTTCTGAGAGCCACTGTTGAGAAAGAAAACCCAGTTTCAAATCGGCTTTCCATTTACAGATTTCAGGGGAAAGAGACGGGAGCTCTATGCGAGGCCCTGGTGGCAGCAGAAGTGTCACCAAGGGCAGAGCAACAGTGTCAGAGGCACTGGGTGGCCGCTTCAGAGAGGCCAAGTTTCGAGAGCTGGAGCTTTGCCTGAAATGCTTCTGGTGGGCAGGACAAAACTAAGAGGGGCGGCTGTCTGGCAGCAGGGTCAGGGCCAGGTGACGATGGGCACTGTGTCTGGCCCCTCCCCAACCCAGCTCAGCCCTTCCAAAGAGGTGGTGCAGGTCGCGGCTGCAGGGGTGCAGGGACTGTGATTCCGCGGGTCAGAACTCAGGAGGGACTCCTAGATTTCTCTGGGGCCAAACTACCTGTATCTATGCAAGGCGACTCTTTCTATACAGCTTTCACTCATTGATTAACATACCCCATGATGGGAGTTCCCTGGTGGCTTAGTGGGTTAAGGATCCAGCACTGACTGCTGTGGCATAGGTTCAATCAATCCCTGGCCCAGGAACTTCTGCGTGCTGCAGGTATGGCCAAAAAAAGAAAAGAAAAAGATAGCATATGATGGGTCTAGCAGGTCTGTACTCCAGTTATACTGTGAGGAGCCCACGCGAGCATAAAATACAAATATACTGAATTGCAAGACTTTTATAGAAAGGTAGACTGGGAGCTGCCACGAGAGGGACACTTGCAGTGCTTTTACCTTCTGAAGATAGGGCAGAACAGGATTTTAAAAAATACGCTTTTAAGGAGTTTCCGTCGTGGCTCAATGGAAACGAATCTGACTAGTATCCATGAGGATGCAGTTTCTATCCCTGGCCTCGCTCAGTGGGTTAAGGATCTGGCGTTGCCGTGAGCTGCGGTGTAGGTCGCAGACGCGGCTCGGATCTCGCGTTGCTGTGGCTGTGGCCTAGGCCGGCAGTTGTAGCTCTGATTCGATGCCTAGCCTGGGAACCTCCATATGCTGCGAGTGCGGCCCTAAAAAGACAAAAGAAAAAAATACACTTTTGAAATTGCAATCCAATGTAATATGTGTGTCTACAGTAAAAGCACTTTTTGTGTACAGTGTATTCTGATGTTTCCTATTCTTTTCTCTTCCATTTAGTAACAATTCACTAAATTCATTTTTACAACTAATCAGTGAGTCATTACACACAGGCCTAAAAAAACTGGGCACACTGTAATTGCGGAATTAATACAGAAAAGAGTTACTGACTGAAGCCCACCAATCAAGACAAGGGTTAAGTAGCGTGGCCTTTAAGGTGTCTGACTGAATGTTTTGAAGCAGGTTCAATGACTAGATCTTGGCAAGGGGGAAATGCTCACTTTTAAGAAGTGATCAATAAAAAGTCCACTGGCAAATATTTAGAGAACATTATTATGTATTAAGCACTTGCAGTTTAATATAGAAAATACAGATGTATACAAAATAGTTTACAAGTTTATAATCTACTGAGAAAGATGGACACTAGGCTGATGTTTGAGCCTCTCAGCATGCGACTCTTCCAGACGCAAAAACATTACTAGAGATGGAATTTCTTAAGCCACTTCTCTAGTTCAAGATCAATTTCTTTTTTCAGTCTCAGCCAAGCGCTTTCCACACTTAACCTAACTCCAGAGCAAGCTGAATCTAACTTGCCAGAAGCAGGAACATGATTTCAAAAGATCTTGCCATTGCATAACGCATCTTTTCTTTGAACTGGCCTTTCTAAGTAACTAATAGATATTTCAGGTGATAATGATACTGCTTCGGTATAAGTGACTCCCCAAGCCACCACATTTCATTTTTAAAGGATCCCTTGAGCTTCTCGGTACCATAAAACTAAAAACTCACCAGTTGTTCCTTCACTCAGAAGTGAATGCATCGTTAGATTCTCTCAGCAGCCAGAGTCATATTTTAAAAGAAAATATTAGAAACCTGAAACAGTCTAAGACCCAATAGCTGTCCCAGAATTTGTCTTTTGAGACACAACTGGTTTCTTCATTAGATTCCAGTTTAATTATCTAAAGAACTTACTCTTAAAAAGAAAGTACCAAAGCTACAACTAATGAAAAGATTATAACTTTTAAAGCATCTTCTATCTTTCAGGGTGTGCAGCCCACTGCTTTGTACACAGCAGCCATAAGATACTCAGTTGTCAAATCACTTGGATAAATTATTATTATTATTATTTTGCTTTTTTAGGGCTGTAGCCACGGCATACGGAGGTCCCAGGCTTGGGGTCTAATTGAAGCTACAGCTGCCAGCCTACCTCAGAGCCACAGCAACACCAGATCTGAGCCGAATCTGTGACCTACACCACAGCTCATGGCAACGCCGGATCCTCAACCCACTGAGCGAGGCCAGGGATTGAACCTGCAACCTCATGGTTCCTAGTCAGATTCGTTTCCGCTGTGCCACAACGGAAACTCCCAATTAGATAAATTTTTAGATGGAAACATTATACTTTCATATAATCACAAGAATAAAATAATATAGCTGCATTTAATTCATATACATAACTGAAAGTGGAAACTCCATCAGAAGAAAAGTGTATGAACACCCTCAGGTTACAGTTCAGAGATGAGCCCCAAAAGTTGAAATGACTTTTCCAGGGTCACCTATCCTGTCTGGGACCACACGCTGTACTTAAAGAGGGTGAAACGCGCAGGCTCCAGGGCAGGATTTGAATCCTGCTTCCGCATCCCAGTTGTGTGACCTTGGGTAAATTCTCTAACCATTCTATGCCTCAGTTTCCACGTCTGTAAAACAGGATAATAATGCAATAATCCATGTGAAGTGCTTAAGGCCGAATCTAGCACTTGGCATGCTCAATACATGTTAGCTATTATTAATACTAGAATCCAGGTGTCTCAACGCCCGCTTGACTGCTCTTTCTACCACATTGGGCTGCCTCTGAATGTACCCTCAATGATCATGATACGTGGAATTGGTAGAGCACCCAGAAGCTAACCCCCAGGCAGGACTGCCGCTAACTCTCCCCAGTGAAGGGGCTCCGTCAACCACAGGGAAAAAGAATCTTTGGTTTTCCTTATGCTGTTGCTGCACAATGTAGTCCCCTCTCCAGCTGCAGTAAAAACCAAAGTAACAATGAGATATATGTGAGATATATCCAGATTTCCTAAGGCGGCGGCGGCGGCGGTGGTGGGGGGTGTTTAGCAAAAAGGAGGCCACAGGAGGAGGAGTGTAAAGCAAAATAAAAAGGACAGAATTCCTTTCCGTCTCTCTAGGCAAATTCCACAGAAACGATCCTTCTCAGAGGCACAACCAGGACATGGTTCAACTGGGGTTATAAATTAAATGTCCAAAGGTGGGAGCTCCCCAACTGCTTAGGTCCGAGAAGACAAAAAAAAAAAAAAATGTCCGTGACTGGGCTCTGATTTAATGAAATCCAAGTGCTTTCTCCTCTAGGGCGTTTGTTTGTGAAAGCCATTTCCTTAAGGCTTTCCCAGAAGTTCTGGAATGCATGAGCAGTCAGACTTCATCACCCACAGTAATGCTAGCGAGCCCCGGGAGAAAATCCATTCTTTGCCGTGACAGTGAACTCTGTGGGTTCAACATCTACTTCCTGTGGCCGCTCACTACGCGGTTACAACTGATCAGAGCCGCTCGTCGGGGACACATACGATTGGGACAAGACCGAGTCCCACTGGATTGGGGCGGGGTGGGGTGGGGGTGAGGGATAAAAGGAAGAGGTTGAAGGCCCTCCGCTCTCCCCAAACCTAAAACACTGTGGTCCTCTAACAATCTCGATGTCCCTCCATGGCTGTTCCAATCTTTTGGATGGCCTATTCTATTTCTTTTCTATAATGGTTTTTACTGTTTCCACTAGAGCTGATTTACAGTGTTCCGTCAATTTTCTGCTGCACAGCAAGGTGACCCACTCACACATACATGTATACATTCTTTTTTCTCACATTATCACGCTCCATCCCAAATGACCAGACATAGTTCCCAAGGATGTGCTATTCTAATACTAAGAAAATAAGCTGAAAGCAACAGCCCTAAAAAGGAAAGAGACATCCAAGTCTGAGGCTTCATTTCTTGAACCATCACTGTTGAACCTTCTCTTGGCAAATTTCCATCTTTCACTCTTGGGGATAATGATGTCAGTGGAAGCGTAATAATGTCTTTAGGCCCTGATCTCCAGGGCCCAAGGACTTCTTGAGGTCACACTGAAGATGAGTGATTACCTCCTCTCTCAAGCAGGACCGTAAAGGCACAGAAATGGTATCTCGATGACCGTGGCGTCCTTGGGTAGACCGGGACATGGGACAAAAGACACAAAGGCAAACAGGCAACATGAGAGCACAGATCTCTCAGCAGCTGTGAAATGAACTCTGGAAGAAGACAACGGCTTGGAAATGGGCAAGGGACAAAAAAAAAAAAAAAAAAAGCCAGAATGATAGGACGTGTATAAGCATATGCCCACCTACAATAAGGAATTTCAGGGCATGGGGGATGGGAAGAATACCCCCTGTGGCTCCCTGATGACCGGGAAGAGGCTGGAAGAACAGGAGTTACCAGAGCCCACTGAAACGCTGGCAGAGTGAGCATGGCAAGGAGGGCAGCCTGGTAGGAAGGAAGTCAGCAGCACCCACACAGGAAATGCCTGGGGCACTGGGAAAATCGCTGATTAGATGCTTTAGGAAAGAGGAACCCAGCAGCAAAGTCAGTTCATTGAGGGATCAGTTCATTGAGTTTTTGTGGTTTTGGAGTTGCCTTAGAATCGCACTGTCTGGTGTGGTACTGGTACCAAAACAGACATGCGGAACAATGGAACAGAATAGAGAACCCAGAAATAAACCCAGACGCCTATGGCCAATTGATCTTTGACAAAGGCGGCAAGAACATAAAATGGGAAAAAGGCATTCTGGTCAGTAAGTATTGCTGGAAACCTGGACAGCTGCATGCAAATCAATGAAACTAGAACACACTCTCACACCATGCACAAAAATAAACTCGAAATGGCTTAAAGACTTAAATATAAGAGAAGACACCATTAAACTTCTGGAAGAAAACATTGGCAAAACATTCTCGGACATCAACCTTACATATGTTTTCTCAGGTCAGCCTCCCAGAGCAACAGAAATAAAAGCAAAGATAAACCAGTGGGACCTAATCAAGCTTCCTTTAGCACAGCAAAGGAAACCAAAAAGAAAGCTAAAAGACAACTTACAGAATGGGAGAAAATAGTGTCAAATGATGCAACGGACAAGGGCTTAATCTCTAAAATATGCAAACAACTGATACAACTCAACAGCAAAAAAGCCAACAACCCCACTGAAAAATGGGCAAAGGACCTGAATAGACATTTCTCCAAAGAAGAGATGCAGATGGCCAACAAGCACATGAAAAAATGCTCAACATCACTGATGATTAGAGAAATACAAATAAAAACTACCACGAGATACCACCTCACACCAATCAGAATGGGCATTATTAACAAGTCCACAAACAAAAAATGCTGGAGGGGGTGTGGAGAAAAGGGAACCCTCCTGCACTGTTGGTGGGAATGTAAGCTAGTACAACCACTATGGAAAACAGTATGGAGGTACCTTAGAAAACTATACATAGAACTATCATATGACCCAGCAATCTCACTCTTGGGCATATATCAGGAAAAAAATTTTCTTGAAAAAGACACCTGCACACACATGTTCATTGCAGCACTATTCACAATAGCCAAGACATGGAAACAACCCAAATGTCCATCAACAGACGATTGGATTAGGAAGATGTGGTGTATATACATGATGGAATACTACTCAGCCATAAAAAGAATAAAATAATGTCATTTGCAACAACATGGATGGAATTAGAGACCCTCATACTGAGTGAAGCAAGTCAGAAGGAGAAAGACACATACCATATGATATCACATATCTGGAATCTAATATACTGCACAAACGAACCTTTCTACAGAAAAGAAAATCACGAACTTCGAGAATAGACTTGTGGTTGCCAAGAGGGTGGGGGAGGGAGTGGGATGGTAGGGGCATCTGGGATTAATAGTTGTAGACCATTGCCTTTGGGATGGAAAAGCAAGGAGATCCTGCTGTATAGCACCGGGAACTCTGTCTACTCACTTGTGATGAATCCATATATGTATGTGTAACAGGTCACCACGCTGTGCAGTTGGAAAGTTGACAGAAATCTGTAAACCAGCTATAATGGGGGGAAAAAAAAAGAATCGCACCATCCAGAAAGCAGAGGAGGCTCTAGGGGGTTCGACTGTGGAAAATGCGTTTTCTTGACACTCCAGGTGCCAGAGTTGGACCCACAGGAGCATAAAGCCAACTCCAGGAGACAAGTAGAGCCTTCACCGGCAGAGGACCAGGGTGCACTCACCCAGGACCAGGGTGGAGCTCTGAGCCTGGACAGCGTTCTTCAGTGACAGTGGTGGTCTGCACCCTCTTGCCATCTTTTTTTTTTCTTAGGGCCACACCCGTGGCACATGGAAGTTCCTAGGCTAGGGATCCAATCAGAGCTGCAGCTGCCAGCCTACGCCACAGCCACAGCAACGCCAGATCCGAGCAGCGTCTGCGAACTACCCACAGCTCACGGCAACGCTGGATCCTTAACCCACTGAGCGAGGCCAGGGATCGAACCCGCAACCTCATGGTTTCTAGTCGGATTCGTTTCTGCTGTGCCACGACAGGAACTCCTGTACCCTCTTGTCTTTGTCCACGTGCACAGCCACTCCCATCAGGCCACCTACAGTTAAGAAAATCTGCATCCATGGAGGAAGGCACCGTGGTCTCCCTTGTGAAAAATCACTGAATTGTGAGAAGCAGGATGTCCAGAGTTTGGAACTGACTCCAGCTCTGTTTTCTCACCTAACCGCTTCAATGTTTCCTCTTCAATTCAGGCTTCATAAATTTTCCGGGTACACCAAAAAGAACTTCTATCTGCTTCCAACTGTTAGGCATAGTGACCCTATATGTCATGTAGGCCAGGTTTGTTCACTGTTTTTCATATCTCTTAAATCTTTACTCATTTTTTGTGTGTTTGTGTCTAGTTGTGTGATCATTTGCTAAGACAGGTGTATTAGGCCTCTCACTGTGGTTGGTGATTTGTCTATTTTTCCTTTAAATTCTGTCCATTTTTTGATTTACATGCTTTAAGGCTGCATTAAGTATATACTTCTTCCTGGTAATTTAAATCTTTAGTTATTATGAAATGTCCTTCTTAATCTGTAATAATACTTTTTTGCATTAAAATCTATCTAGTCTGATTTTATCAGAGATATTGTTTCCTATCATTTTGCTTTAACTCTATTTATTTATTTATTTATTTTGCTTTTTAGGGCCGCACCCACAGCTGCTGGCCTACACCAAAGGTGCAGCAATGCAGGATCCCAGGCGTGTCTGTGACCTACACCTCAGCTCACGGCAACACTGGATCCTTAACCACCGAGTGAGGCCAGGGATCGAGCCTGCAACCTCATGGTTCCTAGTCAGATTTATTTCCCCTGAGCCACAACGGGAACTCCTTTTTTTTTTTTTAACTCTTTCTATATCTTTATATTATGGTTCAACTTTTATAAGCAACATAAGCTTCAGTTTTATTTAAAATCTGTTTTTTTAATTTTGCATGAATCTGTTTACGCTCATTGTGATTACCAACACATTTAGGTTTACATACACCTAATAGCTTATGCTATTTGTTCTTATCTCTATGGTACCTTTTCTCTCATTTTTTACCTTCTTTTTTCCCTTCCACTCAAAAACAAGCAAAAGTCATTCTTTTGGGTTTAGTCTATGTGTTTTGACAAATGTACAAAGTGTGTAACCAGCACTACAATTAAGACATAGAACAAGTCCATCATTCACCAGAAAATTCACTCATGCTACCCCTTTGTAGCTGAACTCTCCTCCATCCTTAACCCCTGAAAGCCAACACTGTGCCCTAAATTCCTATAGTTTTGTCTTTACCAGAATCTTTTGGGCTATTTTTGTATTTATCAAGTTTCCCCTCCTCTTAGATTGGCAGAGATACTATTTCTTTAGTGATAACCCTAAATTACAATATATATCCTTGACCTGCCAAAGTGTAATATAAATTAATCCTCTTTACCACTTCCTGAACAATACCTTCAAACCTATTTCTCCATCTCTGCCTAGACATAGATTCCACCGTTGCCATCTACATTAATTTCATATATGTTTAAAACCCCATAAGGGATTATTTCTCAAAGTCAATATCCATTTAGATGTATGCTCATATATACTTATTGTTTCTCTTCATTCTTGCCAGCATACCCAAGCCTTTACCCACGAGCATTTTATTTCTGCCTGAAGAATACCATCCAGTATTTCTTTAGTGCAAGTTCTGCTGATGATAAGTTCTGTTAGATTTTTCTTGTCTGAAACCGTGTACTTCACTTTCATTTTTTTAAGATTTTTATTTTTTCTGCTATAGCTGATTTACAATGTTCTGTACAGCAAACTCACCCAGTCATACACACACACACACACACACGCATTCTTTTTCTCATTATCTTCCAGCATGTTCCATCACAAGTGACTAGATATAGTTCCCTATGCTGTACAGCAGGATCTCATTGCTTATCCACTCCAAATGCAATAGCTTGCATCTACTAGCCCCAAACTCCCAGTCTATCCCACCCCCGCCCCTCCCCCTTGGCTACCATAAGGTTGTTCTCCATATCTATGAGTTTGTTTCTTTCTGTAGTTAGGTTCATTTGTGCCAGATATTAGATTCCAGATATAAGTGATATCATATGGTATTTGTCTTTCTCTTTCCAACTTACTTCACTTAGTATGAGAGTCTCTAGTCCCATCCACGTTGTTGCAAATGGTATTATTTTGCTCTTTTTTATGGCTGAGTAGTATTCCACTGTGCATATATACCACATCTTACTAATCCATTCATCTGTCGATGGACATTTACGTTGTTTCCATGTCTCAGCTGTTATGAATAGTGCTGCAATGAACATAGGTGTGGATGTATCTTTTTCAATGAAAATTTTGTCTCGATATATGCCCAAAAGTGGGATTGCTAGGTCATACGGTAGGTCTATACTTAGTTTTCTGAGTTAGCTCCATACTATTTTCCATAGTGATTATACCAATTTACACAACAGTGTAGGAAGGTACCCTTTTCTCCAAACCCTCTCCAGCATTTGTTTTTTGTCGACTTCTTGATGGCAGTTCTGACTGGTGTGAGGTGGTATCTCACTGTAGTTTTGACTTGCATTTCTCTAATAATCAGCCTCTAGTAATCAGTAATGTCAAACACTTTTTCATATGCCTGTTGGCCATCTATATATCTTCTTTCAAGAAATGTCTATTCAGGTCTTCTGCCCATTTTTCAGTTGGGTTGTTGTTTTTTTTTGCTGTTGAGTTGTGTAAGTGGTTTGTAGACAGGGGCTTAATCACTTTCAATTTTTAAAGCTATTTCATTCCATTGCCTCTTGTCTTCTATTGTTTCTATTGAGAGGTCAGCTGTCAACTTTGCTGTTGCTTCTTTGAAGGTAACATGACTCCTGTCCCACCCCCACCCCCACCTTTGGCTGTTTTTAAGAATTCTCTCTGTCACGATTCTCAGCAATTTTACTATAATGAACCTACATATAATTTTCTTTGTATTTATCCTGGTTGGGGTTCATAATCCTTTTCTTCAATCTGTTGATTTGAAGTCTTTTCTTAGTTTGGGACAATTCATAGCTATTATCTCTTCAAATATTGCATCTATCCCATTCC
>PVHT020000150.1:261003-290850 GCA_004024745.2 Catagonus wagneri
TTTTTTTTTTTTTTTTGTCTTTTTTAGGGCCACACCTATGGCATATGGAGGTTCCCAGGCTAGGAGTCTAATCAGAGCAGTAGCTGCCCCCCTACACCACAGCCACAGCAACTTAGGATCTGAGCTATGTCTATGACCTATACCAGAGCTCACAGCAATGCTGGATCCTTAACCCACTGAGGCCAGGGATCAAACCCACATCCTCATAGATGTAATTGGGTTCATTAACCACTGAGCCATGACGGTAACTCCCAGTTCATTAATTCTTTACTCAGCTTTGTCTAACCTGCTGTTTAATTCATACTGAACTCTTTTAGTTACTGTATTTTTCAGTATTAAAATTTCTGTTTGATTCTTTTTTTTTAAAATATTGAGCTAAAACTCACATACAATACTCAATTCACCATTTTTTTGTTTTTTTTTAAGGCTGCACCTGCAGCATATGGAGGTTCCCAGGAGGTTCCTAGGCTAGGGGTCTAATCAGAGCTATAGCCACAGGCCTACACCACAGCCACAGCAATGTGGGATCTGAGCTGCATCTGCAACCTACACCACAGCTCATGGCAATGCTGGATCCTTAACCCACTAAGGCCAGGGATCAAACCTGCATCCTCATGGATACTAGTCAGATTCGTTTCTTCTGAGCCATGATGGGAACTCCTCAGTTCACCATTTTAAAGGGTATGGTTCAGTGGTTTTAATATATTCACAAGCCTGTGCAACAAATACCACAATTTAATTCCAGAACATTTCATCACCTAAAAAAGCAGGCTTAAACCTGTTATTAGGCCCTCTCTCCCCTGACCCCGTCTTCTAACTCCTGGCAACAATTAATATACTTTCTGTCTCTATGGGTTTGCCTGTTCTGGATATTTCCTATAAATGGAAACATACAATAGGTGTTTCTGCGCTTCATCCATGTTGTACCATATATCAGTACTTCCTTTTTATAGCTAAGTACTATTCCACTGTATGGGTATGCTGCATTTTGTTTATTCATTAATCAGTTGATGAACATTTGGATTGTTTCTCCTTTTTGGTCATTAGGAATAACGCTACTATGAACATTCATGTACAAGTTTTTGTGTGGGCGTGTTTTCAGATATCTTGGATATATATCAAGGAGTGGAACTGCTTGGTCATAGGGTAGTTCTATGCTTAAGTTTTGCTTAAGTTGTTGAAAAATTGCCAAACTGTTTTTCATAGCATCTGCACCATTTAAAGTCCCATCAGCAATGTATGATGGCTCCAATTGCTCCATATCCTTACCAAGATTTGTTCTTTTCTTATTTTTATTTTTAAATTACACTCATCCTAGTGGGTGTGAAGTGGGCTTTCACTGTGCTTTTGATTTTCAGTTCTCTAATGACTAACAATGTTGATGATCTTTTCATGCTCTTGGACATCTGAATACCTTGTTTGGAGAAATGCCTATGCAAGCCTTTTTAAAGACTGGATTGTTCCTCTTTTTTGTTGTTGAGTTGTAAGAGTTCTTTATATATCCTGGGTACAGATCTTTATCAGACATGATCTGGAAATATTCTCTCCTGTTCTCTAGGTATTTTTTTTTCACTTTTTTTTTAAATAATGTCCTTTGAAGTACAGGAGTATATGTTTTTCCTCTGTTCAAACTCAGTAGGTTTTTTTTTTTTTTAATTATATTCATACAGCTGTGCAACAAGTATCACATCAATTTAGGAATATTCTCATTACTCCAGAAACTTTTTTTAGAACATTTTCATCACCACACACTCATTATTTTAAAGCAGTCATCCCCACTTCCCTCCAACATTCCCTGAGGTCTAGGCCACCACAACATACTTTCTTTCTCTATAAATATGTTTCTTATGGACCCTTCAGATAAATGGAATAATACAATGGTTTTTGGTGACTGACTTCTTTCACAGAGCATAATATTTTCAAAGTTCACCCACAATGAAGCAAGAATCAGTATTTCATTTCTTTCCACAGTCCAGTAATAGTACATTATGTGGATATATCACCTTTTATTCATTCATCTGTTCATAGACATGTGGGTTGTTTCTATTGTTTTGCTATTATAAGGAATGTTACTTAAATATATGTTACAAACCTAATAATACACTGTAATAATTATTACAGTATATAATCTTGGAAAGTTTCTATTTTTATGTCTTCAAGGCAACTAATCATTTCTTCTGCAATATCAAGTCTACCAATCCACATCCAACACAACTGACCAATCTACCAATCTACTCCCAGTGTATTTTTCATCTCAGACCATTCTCATCTCTGGACATTTGATTGAGGTCTTTTATATATTTTTATGTGTCCTATACTACCTCTGAACATAAGGAGTACATGTATATAACTTTTAACGTCACTGTCTGCTAATTCTCATACCTGTGTAAATGTGCAAGTTCTGGGTTAGACTGACTGCTTTCCTCTGCCTTACAAGTTGCATTATGTTGCATGCTTGGTTATTTTTAATTTGATGCCAGGCATTATGAATTTACCAGGTTAGATGCTGCCAGAGATATTTGCATTTCATAAATTTTTTTCAGCTTTTATTTCTGGGAGAAATGAAATTATTTAAATGTAGTTTGACCTTTTGGGGTCTTACTTTTAATATTTATTAGGCAAATTGAAAAGTATTTAGTCCTACAATAATTACTCCCCAATATAGACACAAGACCCTTCTGAATATTCTATTTAATGCTCCACAAATTATGAGGCTTTCCAGACTGGCTAGGAAGAGACACCATCCCCAGTCCTGCAAAGCACTGTGTACTGTTCTCTGTTATCCGTTTAGATTATTCTTTCCCTGTCTTTGAATAGTTTGCTTGCAGGCACGTATAGGTGAGCTGAAGACTCGAGGGGAACTCTCTGCAGAAGTTTCTAATTTTTATGATCTTCAGTTTATGTGCTTTTTTTCTTTTTGTTGCTTATCTTTGGCGCCATAGCTAAAAAAAATTTACCTGATCCTAGGCCACAAAGATTTATGCCTATGTTTTCAAAAAGTTTTAGCTCTTACATTTACATCTTTGATCCATTTTGAGTTATGTGATTCCTTTCTTACACTTTCTAGTTTTTGTTATTATTATATTTGATTTCATAACTATAATAAACACCATTAATTTAAAGTTTGGCAGCCATTATATGGCTATCCATAGAATGCATGTCCACACCTGTAGGTCCGTTGTTTTTCTTCCTAGCATTGCATGTACACAACACGCAATTGGCCTAGGATGACAACGGTACCTTCCACTAGAGAGGATTTAAATTTGCTTAGAGCCAGTAGATATCCTAGATCAGCTTAATGCAATTAGAGATTAAGGTAATTTGAAGCTAGGTTTCAGCCCTCGGGGACCATAAAGTCTATTTCTGGTTCACCCTTACTTCTAAGTCGTGTCCCTGTGGGGTCCCAAAGCCTGGGAGGTTTACCAGGGCTCCCCCCTTCCTTGGCCCTGAATCCCAATTTTTGTTCTGTTAGCCTTATGGCTACTAGCCCCGCTCAGCCTCTTTTCTAGATGCCTCTCAGGAAATAGTCGCTCCCAAGAAGCAGAAGGGCTGGTCTGAATTACCTAAACTGCCCTTTCCAGTAGCAAAACTCAAAGTTTAAACTTTGCAGACATTATTTTATGTTTATGCATAGCCCTCTCCAAGTCCAGTGCAATGCTGGATATCTAATCAGTATGCTTTGAGAGAATAAATGGATACTGGTGAAAGTGAAGGCTTACCACATGTGCGTTTTAAAGCTGTTCATTTCTCAGGACATGGTAACCAAAGTAGTCTGGTAAAATAAGAGAGAAATAAGCCTGAGGTTTTAAATACGGTTCTTCACTACTTCCTTAGGGGCTTTGCAAAAACCACCATCCATCAAAGGAGGGGAGGGGGCTGAATCCTCCTCATGTAAAGGGCCTATGTGAAATTAGCTGTGAATGATTGAGAATCCAGATTTAAATCTCAGGCATTCTCTGGGAACCCAAAATCCACCAAAAGGAGGAAGTCCTCACGAAGCTCTAAAAATGAGCATATACCAAAGTCTTCTATGGGGCCATCTGGGGCCTGAAGGAGGTTTGGCCATCTAGTTCCTAGGACATATGTGAAAATGTCACCTCCTCCGCTAGCCTCAATTCTCTAACAGCACACTGGTCTTTCTTTCTTTCTTTTTTTTTTTGTCTTTCTGCCTTTTATGTGGAGCCGCACCTGCAGCATGTGGAGGTTCCCAGGCTAGGGGTCTAACAGGAGCTGTAGCTGCCGGCCATCGCCACAGCCACAGCAACGCGGGATCCGAGCCGCGTCTGCAACCTTCCCCACAGCTCACGGCAACGCCGGATCCTTAACTCACTGAGCAAGGCCAGGGATCGAACCCGCAACCTCATGGTTCCTAGTCGGATTTGTTAACCACTGAGCCACGAAGGGAACTCCCACACTGGTCTTTCTTAAGCGACACTAGCATAAAAAGAGAAAAAAGTAACCACTGGCTTCTGATTCTCTCTCCAATAAGTGGCCACATGCTGCTGATTTTTTCCTTCATGATTCATGTAACATCTGTGCGTTTTTCATTGCTTCTGCCACAGCTACCACATTGCAGGCCCTCCTTCCCCTGCCCCCGGATTAGAGGCCAGTCTTTCTGCAAAGGCAGCTCTATTATATCATTTTCCTGTGAATAAATCTCCCTTGGTTCCCAAAGGCTCTCAGAATAAAGTTCAAACTCCTTGGTCGGACATTCAGGGCCCTTCTCAGCTTTGTTTCAAGTACCTCATAAACACTCTGATTTAGCCAAACTACTTTGCTCACCACCTTCGGAAGGGTCCTCACAGATTCCTGGGCCTCTTTTGTCCTGAAATCTGTTCTGTCCAAATGGAATATCATTCTACTCTAACTCCCCCTCCACAGCTGTCAGCTCCTCACTTTTCCATCTCGAGTTATGAAATCATTTTCATTCACTAGAAACCGAGCTCAAATTCCAAGCTCAGAATTTGTATGTAAAGCATTTATTGTATATAAAGCATTTACTGTATCTGGCACATGATATATCTTCAATATATGTTCTTTAAAGAAAGTATGCTGTGGGCGTGGCTATAATTTTTCAGCGGTGGTGATATGCAAATTACATGTCTATCGTTCAAAAAATTAAATTGTGTCCTACCTCACATTATGTATAAAAATTGATTTCATGGAGATGGCTTAAAGACTATAGCATGAAAGACAAAACTAGAAGACTTTTTTTTTTTTTTGCTTTTTTAGGGCCACACCTGTGGCATATGGAAGTTCCCAGGCTAGGGGTCCAATTGGAGCTACAGCTGCCGGCCTACACCACAGCCACAGCAATGCCAGATCCAAGCTTCATCTGCAATCTACACCACAGCTCACGCAAATGCAGGATCCTTAATCCACCGAGCGAGGCCAAGGATGGAACCTGCAACCTCATGGTTCCTAGTCGGATTCATTTCCGCTGAACTAAAATTGAAACAGTTAGGAGTAACACTACAGCCAAAATAAAAAATCTGACCATATATAAACATTGTCGATGATGCAGAAAAATGAAACTCACACACATTGCTGGTGGAGATGAAAATTACCAATAACTACTTTGGGAAACAGTTCAGCATTCTAAAAAAGAAGCTATGCCTCTTTTTCTGGGGGCGGGGGTGCGGTGGGGGGGGGGGTGAGGCAGGGTGCCTGTGGCATATGGAAGTTCCAGGGCCAGGGATCCAAGCTGAGCCACAGCAGAGAGTGGAGCCAGGGCGGTGACGACACCCGATCCTTAACCACTATGTCACTGGGGACCTCCTATGCCTCTTTTTTAAACCAGCAATCCCGCTACTAGGCATACCCTAAAATCGGAGCATATGTACACCAGTATGCACATAGCAAGAATGCTTCCCATAGCACAGTTTGCATTTGTCTCAAACTAAACACAACCTAAATGCCCATTGACAACAAGACAGATAAGCAATGAAAATAAGCAAGGTACAGCTATATGCAATGGAGCTTAAAAAACCGTGGTGAAAAGAAGCAATACAGAGAAGAATGCTCAAAAGTAATCGCGGTATATTCTACTCATGTTAAGTTCAGAAACTGGCAAAATTAAACTATGCTGTTTAGAGGCGAGTACCTAGAGGATATAATTTTAATAAAAGCAAGATAATAATTATCACGAAGTTAGAATAGTGGCGGGGAATAGAGAGCTGTGACTGGGGAGGGGTATGGCAGGAACTTTTATTTATTATTTTTTTTAGGGCCACACCTGTGGCATGTGGAGGTTCCCAGGCTAGGGGTCCAGTCGGAGCTGTAGCCGCCGGCCTACACCACAGTCACAGCAACACGGGATCCGAGCCGCGTCTGTGACCTACACCACAGCTCACGGCAACGCCGGATCCTTAACCCACTGTGTGAGGCCAGGGATCGAACCTGCGTCCTCACGGATGCTAACCGTCTCTGCTGAGCCACGACGGGAAGTCCCCAAACAAGGACTGTGATCAGAGACTCAGTTCCTGAAGTTAGAGCCCGAAGAGAGCCAGCTCGGGCCTTCCCACACTCCCGCCTTTCCATGCCAGGCTGTCCTCTCCCCCTGCTCATCCCCAGCCCCCACCCCAACTCCTGGGGACAATTGAGCTGTGTCTCTGCCATGTGTGGAGCTGCAGGTCACGGCCATATTTAACGAGAACATTCATTCTTCACAGGCGCTACAGGGCTCCTCAAAACGCCCTTTGTGTCACTGTGCCTGCCTTTCTCTCCACCCCGCCTTGACATTAATTTAATCAAGATGTCCCCGGCTCGTAGATGGAGTGGACTTGTCAGTTCCGCATTCTTTGAGGCATTAGGGCTTCGAAGCAAAATATGTAGGGTTGAAACCAGCAAGTTGAGGGGATGGGGTCAGGGTCTCCAAGCCAGAGCATGTGAACTTTCTGTGTAGTCCCCAGGCCTAAAAGAGGGCACTAGGTTTGGGACATACTCTTACAGTTTCTCATTAACCCTAAATATCCTGGAGCGCCTGAGAAGTATTTTCTTAGGCAAACACACAGACATTCAGAAGCAAAACAAAACTGAAAACAAAGAAAGAGAAAAAAGCCAGGACTTGGGCTTCGGCACCATTTCCAGAATGCAGAACTCGAAAAGAGAGCCTGTCACCCTTACGCCTGCTCTCTCTCTCCGAGCCGCCACTCCACTAGCCCGTCATTTTGCAAAATCTGAAAACATCCATCACCGTACCTACAAGCCAGATTTTAATTCAGATTTGCCTTTCTCCGCTGCTTCTCTAGACCACAGCCAGAACGAAATCTCAACATTGTGGTCAAGGAATTAAGCTAGTAAGACAAATAAACAAAGAAACCATCTGGAGCCCTGGGTCCCTGCCCCCGGGGTTACCTGATTCCCAGCCTGAAGTTCTTTTTCTGGGCTGGGGCATCTCCCGCGGAGGGGCCTGGCTCTTCATCACCACTTTCCTGAGCTGATGCATGGATGCCCAGCTGAGCCTCTGAAACCTGAGTCTGGCGGGCCAGGAGTCAAATTCAAGAAAGGCAGGAGGCAGGCCTGGGGAACTCGGAAGACCTGTCTAAGGAACTGATTTCGGTATGTGCTGAAATTCCTTTCATCAACCACAGATCCATTTTGTCGTGACCTCCCGCTGGGGACATGCAACCCATTCCCTCCATTTATCTGCTTGCCAGTTTAATCAGCTCACATCACCACGGACAGAAAAACAGTCAAAGGACGATTGTTTCCCAACCCATGAGGACATTTGCAGAAACCTAGCAAAAGAGGGGTATATCCTCCACAGCTTTTGGTGCAAAAAGAACCTGGGGTTCAATTCCATCTCCTCCTGCCTAGATCAAGTAAGCAACTGGCCCGGGGTCAGGGATAACCCTAAATGCTTAGGCTAATCCCTAAATTCTCATGTAATTCTGTAAACCCAATTAACCCCCCAGCCATGAAAGACTGAAATGATTTTCATCCCCCTTTAGCAAAGCTGTGCTAAAAAAGTTCACTACCATCTAGTAAACACACACCTTCCCCCACGCAGCTTCTGCAGGTAAGAATTGAGCCTCCGCCCTTTCTTCCTCTCTCTTTTTGTTGACTTGCGTTTTTTTCTCTCTTTTTCTGGAAAAATTGATACGAAATGCTTCCCTGATAACTGTCAAATCATGACCACAGCCTCTAGCCCTGGATTTTAAGTTCTGGCAGAAGGCAGTCCTTCCCAGCCCGAAGAGTGTCCTGGCTACGGTGGCAGAAATTTGGGGAAATGGCCAGTGGGAGCAGCCTCTGAGATGCGGAGAACGAAATCTCGTCTTATCACATCCTATGACCAAAGACCGAGCACATCTCCACTGGAGATTAGAAACAGCTCTGGCATTCGGTCCAAGCGTTGTCTAACAGGAGAAGCAACAACTTGTGAATCTTTATGTAATGGCAGCTACAATATATTTACTAAAGTCAGCTACTCTAGCTCTTAGAAGGGTTACCCAGCGGTTACATAATCTACAGAATTTTTTTTTTTTCCTATCTCAGAATTTTTCCAGCATTTAAATCTGTAAGCCCTGCGCATTTGGATTCCAAATATAGCTGGAATGTCTCTCCCTTCTTCTCCATGCCTCTTCCCACTGCCCTAATTCAGGACCCCATCATTTCTTACACAAACTATGATGGAGATGATGGAGATGGCTGGGATAGTCTTATTATAACTGTTCTTGCTTTTTTTTTCTTTTTGTCTTTTGTCTTTTTTAGGACCACACCCACGGCATATGGAGGTTCCCAGGCTACGGGTCTAGTCAGAGCTACAGCCACAGCCACAGCAACGCCAGATCCAAGCCTTATCTGCACCTATACCATGGCTCACGGCAATGCCAGATCCTTAACCCACTGAGCGAGGCCAGGGATCGAACCCGCAACGTCATGGTTCCTAGTTGGATTCGTTTTTGCTGCATCATGACAGGAACTCCTGTTCTTGCTTTTCAAATCGCTTTCATACCCAAACATTACAGAGTAATCTTTCTCAAAGGCAAATTGGTTCATGGTCCTCTCTTGGTAACCCATTATTTGAATTGCTTCAGTAAAGAAGCATTTATAGAGGCTAAAGAGTAGTGGTCAGGAGTTCCCTGGTGGCCTGGTGGGTTAAGGATCTGGCGTTGTTACTGCTGTGGTTCAGGTCACTGCTGTGGCGCAGGTTTGATCCCTGGCCCCATGCTGTGAACTTCCACATGCAGCAAGGGCAGACCAAAAAAAAAAAAACAAAATACTGGGCAAAGATGAGGAGAAATAGGATATTTACATCATCTCAAAGATTCTCTTCACAAGATATTTGGAGGGCAAAGGGTAAGAAAGTAACTTTTGGTAAAGAAATCTGGCAGATGTTTACCTTAACCAAGCAATCAGGATGATCACACCAGTTATGGGAACAAACATCTAGAAGTGGCTCCTGATGTAACACAGTGTCACCTCTATGGTATTCTTCCTAAAACCGCTTAAGCAGATCTAATCGTGAGGAAACAGCAGTCCAACCACAGTCGAGGGACGTTCTACCAAAAAACTGGACAGCACTCTTTGAAAGTGTGAGTTATGAAGGATAAAGACAGGGGAAATGTCAGCGATCAGAGGGGACCAAGGAGCTGGTAAAATTCAGCACAATGGGTGGCGCTGAACTGGACCCTGAGCCAGAAACTGGACACGAGTGGGGCAACTGGTAACATTCAATTTAGACCCCTAGATTCGGTAATGGCATCGCACTGGTGTTAATTTCCTGATATCGGTCATTATGCTGTGGTTATATGAGATTTCTTTTTTTTTTTTTCTTTTTACAGCCACACCCACCACCTACGCCACAGCCTGTGGCAATGCCCGATCCTTAACCCACCAAGTGAGGCTGGGGATTGAACCCACATCCTCACAGAGACCATGTAGGGTTCTTAACCTGCTGAACCACAACGGAAACTTCGGTTATATGAGACTTTAACACGAGTCGAATTAGGTGATGGGTATACAGGAATTTCTGAACAGCTTTTGGCAACGTTTCTCTACGACCGACGTTATTTTCGGAATGAAAAGTTAAAAAACCCACAATAACATGATGAGGCTTTCCCTGGGCTGGCTTCAGAGTGTAAGCTCTTCAGTGAGGTGTGCAAGGCCGGCCTTGCCTCCAGCCGTATCACCTGCCATCTCCTGCAAAGGGTCCTGTGCTCAGCCATCGTCCCCCACAGCACTCAGAGTTCTGGAACTCTGCTTGTCTTCTATAGAAGCTGTTCTATCTCCCCAGGAATCCCTGTTCGCCACCAGCCCCCCCTCCCCCGGCCTCTCCTCCTCAAGACTCAAAGGACTTCGTAAGGCAAACCTCAGCTCATGCTTTCCTGCACTGTAGAACCTGTCATTACACTGCATTCTCACTGCTTATTTGCATGTCTGGTTCTCCCACTAGACGCTGTGTTCTTGGGTCAGCGGCCGGGCCACGCCACCTTCCCAGCCCCAGGCAATGCCCAGCACAGACTCGCAATTCCAAAACTATTTGCGGAGCCAACGTATTCCCTTAGAACCATTATCATACCCCCACCTGTATACCACCCAATGGTTTGCCAAGCACTTTCACAAACACTGCTGCACTTCATTATAGAATTTCAGGGAGAAATCTTAGAAAGATGAATCCGAAACTTTTTTTTTTTTAACAGATGAGAAAACCAAGTCTTAGAAATATTAAAAAAGTGGGGTTGCACTGTGAGTCGGTGTGAAAGCTCGGACAGGACCCTCACTCCCGAGCAGGGTCTTTTTGGATCCATAAACCACAACAGCGGCCTCTCTCCTCCAAACCCACAAAACACCACGGCACGCAGGCAGCCAGGCAGGCAGGCAGGCAGGCAGGCAGGCAGAACTGGGCCAGGCGTGGCGCTGGGGGAAAACATTCACTAAACGCTTGTTAAAACGAACTGAATCACCGGGGAGCAGCATCAGGATGCCTTCCTTCGGGTTGCACCTGAATGAGGGGACAGTCTCAGGCCCGGCCTAACCAAGGCTCCCGACAGTATCTTGCAGGCGAGAAAGCGCAGCTGGAAAGCGCAGCTGGAATACACAGCCTTCAGTGAAGACCGGGTTTCTACCTAAGAGACCTTTGATCCTGAGAGAGCGGGAGACTGGCTTTCCTCCAGGGCTGGTGGGAGGGTGAGGCAGAGACTCTGCATTGCCCCTACGTGGTATCAGGCCAGAGGCGACGGGGCTCAGATCACACATCCTTCCATCTCTCCTGGGGAGCAAGCCCAGCCCTCGTGTCAGAAAATCATCTGCTCTGATTACAACACCCTTTTTCATCTTCCTGGCCCAGGAGAGGATATGCACTGATAACTTTAATAACGCCAGCAGGTACAATTAATTTCCCTTCCTGTTCTTCATACGCTGCTACGCGAAGGGGACTGGAAGGACGAAACGAAACTCCACTGGGGCTTCAGCCTGCAGCTCCGAGGCAGACAGATTGCTTCAGAGCCCAGCACAGGAAAACGTCACCCTGTGTTGGGGCCGATGCTAACCTACAGATGCTTGAAAGACCTGTGTGGCCTCGGGGGGCAAGGGTCAATGAAGTTATTAAATCACGTTTAAGAGCCCAGGCAGGGTCGAAATCAAATTTATGGTTATCAAAGGGGAAACATGGGGGAAGGGATAAATTAGGAGTTTGGGATTAACATACACACTACTGTAGAACCAATGAGGGCCTACCATATAGCCCAGGGAACTCTACTCAATGCTCGGTAATAACCAATATGGGAAAACAATCTGAAAAAGAATGGATATAAATATATATATATATATATATATATATATATATATATATATATATAGTCTATTTCTCAGACGAGAATATAAGCTCCATGCAGGCAAGGACTGTCTCTGTTGTCTTATCTGCTGTGTTACAGTGCCGACCACATGCCTGGGGTATAGGAAGCACACTGCAGACGGTGGTTGAATGACTAGACGAATTTTGATCCTCTCTAGGATTTACCTCCTTCTACCTATTATCAGCTTACTCGGCACCGCCTACACCATGTTGGCTGTGCCTCTAAATAAACTCCCTTCTTTCAATTCCCATTGCCATTATCCAAGAGCTGGTTTCTACTATCCCCTGAATTATTGCAGTAGGGTCCCAAATAGTTTCTTCTACCCTAGACAGCACTGAATCCGGCCACCAACGCCACTGTGAACCACCGTTTTCGATAGTTCACTGCCCCAACTGAAATGGTGAACAGCTCTCTTTGACCAGTGGCTTGAACTCCCTCAGTTGGCATTCAAAACCTTCCATACTCGGGAGTTCCCGTCATAGCACAGCGGAAATGAATCCGATTAGTAACCGTGAGGATGCAGGTTCGATCCCTGGCCTCGCTCAGTGGGTTGGGGATCCAGCTCAGCATTGTCATGAGCTGTGGTGTAAGTCGCAGACGTGGCTTGGATCCCGAGTTGCTGTGGCTGTGGCTGTGGCGTAGGCTGGCAACTGCAGCTCTGATTCGACGCCTAGCCTGGGAATCCCCATATGCTGCAGGTGCAGCCCTAAAAAGCAAACAACAACAAAAAAACAAAAACCTTCCACACTCGGGCTCCACGCTCACCCCACAATTCCTTCCCTTGCTGGCCAATAGGAAGTCTCTGCTACTGCCAGACCGGCCTCTCCAATGGGGACAAAGAGACAGGAGAGGAAGTTGGCATCGGGTAACATGGAAATATTCAAAGCTATTTCCAGAAGATAAGAGATTGGTGGATAATTACGCATACTGGCAGCATATACTTAAAAGAACAGCAGCCCAATTCACTCCCCTGTATGAAGCTTGCCTGACTCACCGTTCATGAATCTGTACATTTTCCAAACTCCTATAGACAACTAGTTATCTGTACCATTCATTAAATTGATATCTGAAGTTGGAACCTACTTCTGGAGTCGATGGCCTGTCTACCCACCTGAGATGTAAGAAACCTAAGATCCTGAACCATGTTTTAAGCCTGTTCTGAAGCCCTTTTATAGCGCCAAGTTGAATACTGAGTAGTTACAGGCAATCAAATAGTCTTCATTAAATCTTGGATTTATATCATTTTATTTATTTTTTTTATGGCCGCATCTTCCGCATATGGAAGTTTCCGGGCTAGGCAATGAACTGGAGCTGCAGCTGCAGGCCTCTGCCACAGCCATAGCAACACCAAATCCAAGCCACACTTGTGACCTAGGCTTGCAGCTTCTATAACCCACTGAGCGAGGTCAAGGATAGAACCTGCATCCTGAAAGAGACAATGTCAGGTCCTTAACGTGCTGAGCCACAACGGGAACTCCAAAATTTTGGATTTAAATAAAGCAGTGCTTTTTCTCCCCCCCCCTTTTTTTTTTTTTTTGCTTTTTAGGGCCACACCCGCGGCAAATGGAGATTCCCAGGCTAGGGGTCAAATTGGAGCTACAGCTGCTGGCCACAGCCACAGCCACATCAATGTGAGATCCGAGCCGCATCTGCGACCTACACCACAGCTCACGGCAATGCCGGATCCTTTACCCACTGAGTGAAGCCAGGGATCAAACTCGCAACCTCATGGTTCCTAGTCGGATTCATTTCCGCTGCGCCACCATGGGAACTCCATCTCTCTCTCTCTCTGCTTTTAAAGAATCCTTGAAAGAGGAATCAGGTGGACTCTGCAGTTTCCTGCCTGAGAACTCAAAGACTCAGTAAGGCCACTGACTCACAGAGCTGCAAAAGAGAAAACTTTTTTCTACTCTCCACCCTCGAAATGAACATCAAAAGGAAAACAAGGTCATGGGAAGAGGCAAGGCAGGAAAGGATGCGATGCTTATGTGGGCAGAAGGATTGGATTATCTTGGCTTTGGAGAAAAGATGATTAAAGCTAGAGACTGGATCTCCCAGTTCGCTTTCTGCACTTCCTTGCTACCTTACATGACAACACATCGCTGAAAAAGATTAGCCTAGAGGGGCAAGGACCACCCCAGCTGGGAGAAGGTACTCTTCTACTTGAACGTGACTAAAGCCCTGCAGAGCACTTTTTTTCCTTCTTTCTTTTTTAACTTTATTAAGGAATAATTAACAAATGTAACTTCTAAATTTTTAAAAAATGTTTGGCCTTGCCACTGCACATGGAAGTTCCAGGGTCAGGGAACCCAAGCCACAGCAATGACAATGCCAGATCCTTAACCCACTGAGCCACCAGGGAACTCCTGTATACATTTAAAGTGATGACTTGATATACATAAATATTGCAGAATGATTACCAAGATCAAGACCATTAATTCACATAATTAACTCTTTCTGCGTGTGTGTGTGTTGGGAATGTTTAAGATCTATACTCAGCCAACTTTCAAGTACACAACACTATATTATGAACTACATGTAATTCATTAGCTCCTCAGAACGTATTTCTATAACTGCAAATTCGTGTCCTTTAACCTACATCACTCCCTTCCCCCTTCAGCCCCCTGCAACTGCTATTTTATCCTGTTTCTATGAAATTTGACTTTTTTTTTAAGATTCTATATATGTGACATCATCACTTAGCATATCTGCCTCTCTCACTTAGCATAATGCCAGTTTATCTACATTGTCACAAATAGCAGGATTTCCTTCTTTTCATGGATGAATAATATTCTATTGTATGTGTATATATATATATGTATATATATATACACACACTATATATATATGTGTGTTTATATATATACACACTATATAAACACAAGCACACCACATTTTCTTTATTCATTCATCTATCAAAGGACATGCAGGTTATTTCCATGTCTCGGCTACTATGAATAATGCTGCAGTGAACATGGGAGTGCAGATACCTTTTCAGAACCTGATGTCCATTCCTTTAGGAGTGGAACTTCTGGATCATAAGGCAACTGGTTCAATTTTTCATTTTGTGAGGAAGTGTCACACTCTCTTCCATAGCAGCTGTGCCGACTTGCATTCCCATCAACAGCGACTGGGGGGTCTCTTTTTGCACATGCTCACCAACGTTGTGTATCTCTTGGCTCTTTGCTAATTGCAGAGCACTTTCTTCCCAGGTTAGACTAAGTCGGGTGACACTCTGGGAAGGAAGGGCGAGTGCACTGACTAAAGCTCTCCAGCGTAAAGATGAGGAAACCGAAACCTGATACAGTGAAAAAGCCCCACGGAGCTGGCCAGGTCTGAGGTCAGGGACAGTGAGAAAGACAGAGGGGAGGGAAAAGAGGAAAGAAGAGGGGAAATCCCTTATAGCAAATGAAAGTAGGGTATTTCCAAATGAAGGCACAGGCCACCCAGCATTCCTATAAACAAGTAACTTATTTTTTTTTTCCTTTTTAATGATTATTATTGTTTTTCATTGTAGCTGGTTTATAGTGATCTGTCAATTTCCTACCATACAGCAAGGTGACCCAGTCACACATACATGTATACATTCCTTTTTCTCATATTGTTATGCTCCATCATAAGTGCCTAGACATAGTTCTCAGTGCTTTCCAGCAGGATCTCATTGCTTAAACAAGTGACTTCTGAGACGATGCCAAGGAGATTCCGGATTGCTTCCGGACACATCAGAACCCGGTCCAGCAGACAGTCAAGAGAACACAGCCAAGAAACCATAAGAAATGTAGGAACGAGCTGTGGAATGGCCAGCAGATGGAATGCCATCTAGTCATTAAAAACAATGCTTTGAAAGAGGATGCAATGACTTGGGGAAAATGTTCACTTAAAACGGTAGATGGGAAAAGTTACACAAAACTTAATATATAATATAATCCTAAATTTTCCAAAGAAAAATGTGCATCGAAAAAAAAAGGATCAGAAGCAAATGTACCAAAATATTAAAGTGGTTCTAAGTAATCATTATTTTCTTTTTATTATTTTTGTTTTCTCCACAATGTCTTGGAAGAACATGAATTACATATTATACAACTGGAAAAAAAAAAAAAAAAACTAAGCTAAAGGGGTTTTTGTTTGTTTCCAAATCGAAGGAAACAGAAAACAAAAACAAAATGTTGCTTCTTGCTCTCCTCCCTGGGTCTTAACAATAACCACTTAGCTCAACAAGAGGATGATTCCAAGAGCTCACAAGAGCATGAGGAAGTGCCTACGGCCTCTCAAAGGCAAGAATTAGTGCAGACAATTAAAACTGGCCCATAACTGAAAGTTTCATCTTGGGTACATACTAGGAAAACCTGGACAGACCCAAATGATTTGGGGAGCACTGAGTCAAAGAAGAAAACAAACAAAACAAAAACTAAGGGTTGTGCAGGATCAGGTAGGAAAACCCCGAAATCAGCAAAAAGTCCAGTTTCTCAAGGAAAGAGGAAGAGAATGGAAACACTGAACATCCTAGCTCAGAAGAAGGAGAACGCAATTCTTTTTTTTACATTTTATTTTATTATTTATTTATTTATTTATTTATTTTTTAGGGCTGCGCCTGCGGCATATGGAGGTTCCCAGACTAGGGGTCCAATCGGAGCTACAGCCACCGGCCTACACCACAGCTATAGCAAAACCAGATCTGAGCCGCGTCTATGACCTACACCACAGCTGACGGCAGCGCTGAATCCTTAACCCACTGAGCGAGGCCAGGGATCGAACCCGCAACCTCACGGTTCCTTGTCGGATTCGTTTCTGCTGCGCCATGACAGGAACCCCTTTTTTTTTACATTTTAAATAAAAAGTATGCTCAGACAAGCAGGAAGAAATTTAAAGGACAACTCCTGATAAAGACAAATAGGAGAATTAAAACAAGCCAGTCCCGCAAGGAGAGAAGCTGAAAGCAAAGATGTCTCTTCTCTCTGGAGAAGCTGGGCAAGAAGCTGAATCAGAACAGCACAGGAAGAAGTTCCTGTCATGGCTCAGCAGAAACGAACCCTACTAGTGTCCATAAGGATGCAGGGTTGATCCCTGGCCCCGCTCAGTGGGTTAAAGGATCCAGCGTTGTCGTGAGCTGTGGTGTAGGTTGTAGACGCAGCTTGGATCCGGCGTTGCTGTGGCTGTGGCTGTGGCTGTGGTGTAGGCTAGCAGCTGCAACTCCCATTCAGTCCCTAGCCCGGGAACTTCCATGTTCCATGGGTGCAGCCCTTAAAAAAATTTTTTCTTTAATTAAAAAAAAAAGAGCACAAGGAAAATTCGGAAGCACCTAAATGTATTACCGTAGAATGAATGCAAAGTCATCAATTCTCAGTACCAGCACTTTAGCTTCCCAGTATGATGGCTGCCACTTTTTTCCAGGCGAGGGAGCTGAGCACGGTGATGTGAAGACATGACTCGGGGAAAGCCAGCCATCTAGTCACCGGCCGCACAACCTGGAGTCAACTGCTTAACCCCTTTGCCCATGTTCTTTTTTTTCTGTCTTTTTGTCTTTTAAGGCCGCACCTGCGGCATATGGAGGTTCCCAGGTTAGAGGCTGAATCAGAGCTATAGCTGCCGGCCTACACCACAGCCACGGCAACGCAGGATCCGAGCCGCGTCTGCGACCTAGACCACAGCTCACCGCAACGCCGGATCCTTAACCCACTGAGCGAGGCCAGGGATTGAATCCGCATCTTCGTGGATGCTAGTTGGGTTCCTTAACCACTGAGCCGTGATAGAAATGCCATGTTCTCATCTACGAATGGAGATAAAAGAACCAGTACCCATCTTAAAGGGTTGTTGTGATGATTAAATAGGTTAATACATGTAAAGCACAGAGCATGGCCCCTAGGCATGGTTAACATTCCTTTAGTATTAGTTATAATTATTATTTTTATTATTGCTGTGAATCTTATGACAAACAATTGGTACCTAGTCAGCTTCCACACCGTTAGTGTAGTTTCTCTTGGGAGGAATATGTTTTCACAAACTATTGCCTATTTTCACGGTGCCTGACGAGCTGTATTAATAATCTTCTTTTCTCAGAGAGGCATCTTATAGTCAAGTATAAGAGGTACAGAGTTGGTATAAAGGAACTTGTCTAGCATAATCAATCGATGTTAAAACTATCAGATCAGCAAGTGAATGTGCACCCAACATTTTTATGATGATACCATACATCATACCATACAACAGGATTTTTTTTTATCATGTGAGAAAAAAGATAACTATAAAATAGAGGGTTCAGACTGTCACCTAATATGTGTGTGTGTGTGGGGGTGTGTGTGGTCAATATTGCCATCATTGTTGGTAGATTTATTTCTTGATATGATGTCATAAGAAGTATCCAACATCTCCTATTATGCATACTAGTCAAAAATATATAACCTGAATACAATTGGCCTTTAGAACCAACTTCCAATTTACAGGAAATACAGGGTACAGGACGAAGTTAAACAACATAAGGAAGAAACCAGACTAAGCTAAGAAGGTGGGAAAACCTATAGGACAACTAGGCCTGGTCTATTCGACCAGTCAGTGTCATGGAAAATGAAAGGTACTAGACAAAAGGAGGTTTAAGGGACATAAAACTAGTGTGCGTTAGAAAAAAACCAGTTGTCAAGGATACTTTTATCACAATTAGGGAAATGTCTGCATGGCCTGGTTATTAGATGAGACGAACATTTATTGAAATGGAAAAGTGGGGATCTTATCTACAAGAACAGATTACAAAATAGTATATACCATATCATCTGATTTTTTATTATCATATCTTTGCTTCTTCTATTTCCTAATTTCTGCAATGCGCATGTGCTACAAATTTTTTAAAGATTATTCAAATGAATAGAGAGCAAGGAGGATGAGAGGAAAAAAGAGAAGAGGAAAAGAGGTAGAGAAAAAACAGGGAGACGAGAGGCGAGAAAAGGGAAACAGCCTAGGAACTTCTGCATGTTGCAGGTGTGGCAAAGAAAAAGAGAAAGAAAGAAAGAAAAGGAAAAAGAGAAAGGGAAAGAAAGAGAAAGAAGGAAAGAAAGAAAGAAAGGGAAAGAAAGAAAGGAAGAGAAGGAAAGAAAGAAGGAAGGAAGGAAAGAAAGAAAGAAGGAAAGAAAGAGAAAGGAAGAAAGGAGCATGTACAAAGAAAGACAAACATGTACAAAGTTGTATGTGGACACTCGTTTTCTGTCCACTGCACCCCTTTTCCATCCTCCATATTTTTAAATTGTTCTTCTGCTTCTCTTCATCATCCCCTGATTTATAAATTTCGAAGTACCGCTACACCTCTGAATGTCCTCAACATAGCACCTTGTGCTGTTTCAGAAAAGGCAGATAGATACCTGAGAACTGAAACACCAAAAACACAAACATATAAACTAAGTCAAAGACAGCAGGCATCTTTGATGTGCACATTCCCTCTGAGCTGAATCTTCCTAAGTCCAAAAAAAAAAAAAGACTGGACCACCCAGGGAGCAGCCCCAAGGGGGAGGATACAGATGCTTGCTGACCTAGTGTCGCAGAAACCACAGCTAAAATGCCACGCACACGGCACTAGCTGCAAAGCTTTCCTCAGTGTTGCCTTTGGCAGCAAACCTGACGCCCCTTATCAGCAGAGATAGCTTTGAAGTAGCTGGCAGCCTTCCATCCCCTACTCAAACAAGCTCAGCTTCACATCCTATTCTTTTTTTTTTCCCCATAACGGGGCTCTTCCTCAGATATGGGGAATAAAAGCTCAATGAATCGGAACAGATTTTTTGATACCAACAAGATAAATTAGGCAACTGGAACACCTGGCTGTAAAGCGCCGCACAACGCTGCTACTGCCTGTGTTATGACATGGAAGAAATTCAATCAGTGACAGATACTGGGTTTCATGGGGGAGGGCGGACTGGGGAAGAGAGGGAGGGCTAAATCAGTCGTCCACTCCTTCTCCAGAGATGTCTCCAGGTTAAACCCTCTGTCAAGAGGGCAGACCACAACCTTCGGAAATCCATTCTTCCTCCATCCACTCAATCTACAGCACCTCCCAGGGACAATCAACCATACCAGCCTTGTGGCTCACTTTTTCTCCTTTTCTCAGTTCCAACAACAAAACCATAGAACATGCCTCCTTATCGGATCCTCATCCCCTCTCCTCACATATGCCAGACATGTGGACTCAAAGACTCCACAGGCAATCCTACCCAAAGGGGAAAAACAGCTAGGGCGGTCGGAAGAACTGCTTTTCACTTCAAATAGCCTTTATCCTCTTTTACTGCCAGGCCCACTTCCTCGGTGCTAAAGGAAACCTGACTGACCATGGCAATTCTCTTGTGATTGATCTAATGGGAACAGGATACGTTTAACACTGCAGGACCCCAGAGAAAACTATTAATTGAGTCTCTTTTAAAATTTATTTTATTTTATTTTGCTTTTTTTAGGGCTGCACCTGCGGCATATGGAGGTTCCCAGGCTAAGGGTCAAAGAGGAGCTACAGGTGATAGCCTACACCACAGCCACAGCAACTCAAGATCCGAGCCGCGGCTGCGACCCACACCACAGCTCACGGCAATGCCGGATCCTTAACCCACTGAGCAGGGCCAGGGATCGAACCCGCAACCTCATGGTTCCTAGTCGGATTCGTTTCTGCTGCGCCACGACGGGAACTCCGATTGAGCCTCTGTATGTTTCTTCCTCAGCACCCTTCTTGCAGCTCTCACTTCCTGCGGTGTGACCCACAGACCTGAGGCTAGGTTCACCCTTTGTCACCCTCGAAGAATAAAGCAGTGAAACCACAATGTGTTGCCTAGACAAACTGACCTGGAAGCTTCACCATCGTCTGGAGCAGAGGAAAACACGCCTCACATCCAGAGAGACAGGATCTTACGGCTTCAGAGGTACCTCTGTGCTCTCCGGTTTCCCCAAGGTGGAAATCAGTACGACTACGGCAGTGGTTTGCAGTCAACTAGGCAAGAATCAATTGGGGGACTTTCTGTGGTGACTCAGCGAAAATGAATCTGATTAGTATCCATGAGGATGCAGGGTTGATCCCCAGCCTTGCTCAGTGGGTTAAGGATCTGGCGTCGCCATGAGCTGTGGTGTAGGTTGAGGATGCTGCTTGGATCTGGCACTGCTGTGGCTGCGGTGTAGGCCAGCGGCTATAGCTCTGATTTGACCGCTAGCCGGGGAACCTCCATACGCCCCGGGTACGGCCCTAAAAAGCAAAAAAAAAAAAAAAGGTGGGGGAATCAGCTGGGCCCTGTCCCTCTTCAGTTGTCCTGGTGTGGGCCTTCACATGGTTTTTTAAATGTTTTTTTAAATTATCCTTTAAATCAACTTTATTGAGGCCTGATTTATATACAATACAATGTATACATGTTAAGTGTACACTATGATACATTTTGACAAACACGCACACTTATGTAACTACCA
The DNA here is from genome assembly GCA_004024745.2 of Catagonus wagneri. Taxonomy (NCBI): domain Eukaryota; kingdom Metazoa; phylum Chordata; class Mammalia; order Artiodactyla; family Tayassuidae; genus Catagonus; species Catagonus wagneri. Next base: position 282,219 of record PVHT020000150.1, read on the forward strand.
CCATAATGAAGATTGTATGACATTTCTATAACCCCTGGTTCCCTTGTGTCCCTTTGTATCTGGCCCCAAGGCAATCACTGATTTATTTTCTATCACTATAGGGTAATCTTCTGCAAAATTTCATATAAATGGAATCATACAGAATGCACTCACTGCGGCCGGCCTCTCATCAGTATAATGTTTTGTGGCTTCTACATTATCCATCAGCATTTCATTTCTTTCTACTGCTGAGGAGTATTCGTATATGAATACACCACAATATGATTTTCCACAATATATTTATCCACCCAATCATGGATATTTGGGTTGTTTCCAGTTTGGGCTATTATACATGAAACAGGGGCCATAACAGATTATTGCAAACTTGGTGGCTTGAAATAACTCAACATTTTGAGTTCCCATTGTGGGTCGGCAGTAATGAACCTGACTAGTATCCATGAGGATGTGGGTTTGATCCCCGGACTCGCTCAGTGGATTAAGGATCTGGTGTTGTCATAAGCTGTGGTATAGGTTGCAGACATGGCTTTGATCTGGCATTACTGTGCTGTGGTATAGGCCGGCAGCTGTAGCTCTGATTTGACCCCTAGCATGGCATGGAAACTTCCATGCACTGCAGGTGCACCCCTAAAAAGCAAAAAAAAAAAAAAAAAAAAAAAAAAACCCAACAACCAAACAAACCCCCCAAAACCCACACATTTATTTTCTTATGGTTCTGGAGGTCTGAAGTCCAAAACCAATTTCACTCGGCCAAAATCAGATGTCCGCTGGGCCGCGTTCCCTTAGAAGGATCTTGGGGACAATCTGGTTTCCTTGCCTTTTCTAGCAGCTAGAAGCTGCATTCCTTGACCCATGGCCTCCTCCTCCATCTTCAAAGCCAGTGGCCTAGCACTGTCTCTCTGAATTTGCTTCCTTTCACTTCTCTCACATGGCCTTCTCCTCTTTTGCCTGCAGTTTCCTCCACTTTTCTCTTCTAAGGACACCAGTGAACGCATTCAGGACCCACTTAGGTAAACAAGCCTAAAATCCCCATTATAAGCTCCTCAGATTCATCACATACACAAAGACTTATGGATAAAGTAAACTTTCACAGGATCATTATTCAGCCTACAACAAACGCTATTCTGAATATCCAGGTATGTCTTTGTATGGATATGTATACTTTTATTTCTTTTGGACAAATACCTAGACATGGAATCGATGGGTCACATGGTAAGTACATATTTAACTTTATAAGAAACTGCCAAACTATTTTCCAAAGCAGTCATACTATTTTACATTTTACCAGCAACATATGAGAATTCCACCCGTCCTAACAGTTGGTATTGTCAGTCTTTTCAATTTTAACAGTTCTTGTGAGTATGTAGCATATCTCCTTATAGTTTTAATTTGCATTTCCCTGATGATTAATGATATATATTGAGTATCTTCTCATGTGCTTATCAGGCATTTACATGTATCTTCTTTAGTGATGTGTCTATTAAACGCTTTTGCTTTTTTTTTTTTTTAGAATTTTGTGTATTTTGCCATCTTATTATTGAGTTCTATGCACTGAAAATATATTCTTCCAGTCTGTGGCTTATATCTCATTTTCTTAACAATATTTTTGCAAGAGAAAAAGTCCAAGAATTGACAAAATCCATTTTATCTTCATGACTATTTTTTTTTTTTTTTTGGCCGCACCCATGGCATGTAGAAGTTCCCAGGCCATAGACTGAACGTGCACCGCAGCAGTGCCAAGCCCAGATCCCTGACCCACTGAGCCATCAGGGAACCCCCTCTTCATGCTTTTTATATCCCAAGAAATTTTCACCTTTTCAAGGTCATGAAGATTTTTTTTAAAAAACTTCCCAAGCGACGTTCTTGCAAAGAAGCTGAGAACTACTGTCTACTGGGAATCTGACCTAGCTTTCTCGATTTAACCTGACTTTCTGCCATAGGGTAATAAATGTAAAACAGGAGTACAGTTACCAGCAATATCTTAAAAAGAAGAATGCAATTCGGAGTCCTAGGACTGTCTTAATTGCCTGGCTTCCAAGCCTAAGTGTGAGCAGCTATTAAGGGCTAGAAGCAGTGACTTGAAAAGCCAAGGTGGAGGCACTTTTGGTGTGTCCTGGCTAAACGAAAGGAGGCAGAGAGAACAGGACTATCTTCTCCCTGGCGGGAAAAAGCGCACCCAAGTTTATCTCTGTTTAAACGGAGAAAATGAGAAAAATGAGTTCTATACTTGGTGGCATTCTTTAGAACATGCCTCTCACGGAGACGACCTGGAGCTGGGAGTCAGAGTTGGCAGTATTCGACCCCCGTTTTTGAAGCCACCGCATTAAACAAATGAAGGTGGCAGCAATAATATTTGTCCAAACCTTGGTTCCAACAGGGGTTAGACAGGCTGAGCTTTCATGACATGAAAGGAGATGCAGGAACACCAAACGGGGTCAAGATCCCCCCGAGTTCCAGACAAAGCGGGCCTGTTTCTACGCTGCGGACAGGAGGCTACTTTCTCTAGATGTTAAATTTAGCTAAAGGAATCTCTACGGTGGCTTCATGCAACATGTAAAATATGTCCCAGCAGACATAACCACAAACCAGAGGGCAGCAGGAGGCAGCTCTTAAGGGGGTTCAGTAGCACAGAGGGGCCAATTGTGCAGCCACCCTGACATCCCCAAATTAGCTGAGTTAGCTGTGTGCCAGATTTTCGGTCCGCTCTCATATTTAATAAGTCTTTGTTTCCTTCTTAATAGAGATTCTGCCCCTGGGGAGAAAAACATGCCACCCTGTTTCACTCTCAATTCCAGCTGCCTGCCTGGACACCAGGTAGGAGAAACCAGCCAATGCTTAACGACTCCCTACCCTTTGAAGGGCTGTGTGCGAGAGACAAGCTTAGGTTAACTCTGAAACGAAACATCTGGATTCAATGGGAAAGAACAAGAAAACCCAGGCACCCTCTGCTCTGCATAGAGAGGCCCAATGGAGCATGTACGTAGGTGGAAAAGCTTGGGATCTAGAGCAGAATGCCAGTATTTAAATACAAGCCTCACCTCTTCTTTCCTTAATCTCTCCAAGCCTAAGTTCCCTCCTTCACAGAATAAGGATAATAGTAGTAATACACTATAGACGTACTGTAAGGATTAATCAAGATAATGCCTGCCAAATACTTAACACTGTACCTGGCACAAAAGGATTCAGAAAATTTTGGGTTTGATTATCAAAACCTTTGCCAGTGATTTGTTAAGTTTTATAAATTAAAAAAAAAAAAAAGCTAAGGAGTTCCCTGGTGGCTTAGTAGGTTAAGGATCTGGCATTGCCACTGCTGTGGTGTGGGTTTGAGCCCTGGGCCAGGAACTTCTGCATGCCCCGGGTGCAGCTACAATTTTTTTTTTTCTTCAAAGAAGAAAACCGGTGATTTTCGCCAGTGACAGATTCAAATTCATGTAAAACTCTGGTAAATTTTCACAAGTGTCCACAGCTGAAACAGAAATAAAGGGATCTTTTCTGAAGCCTGTGCCTCTAGAGCAATGTGGGTTTTCCTTTCGCTCCTGGAACCAAATTTACAGGTTAAAATAAGAGATGTCTTTATTTCATATATTTAGATTCCAGTGTGGCGTCTCCTAGTTGCTGGCCATCACAGATGACAGACTCTGAAACAATGCTGCATTCTTTAGGGAGTATGGTCCTCGATTGCTGAACATGGCCCCTTCTGCATGCCCATACCCAGTTTTCTTTAGCTCCTGTCTTGGGGACTACAGCGTACCTACCGCAATTTAACAAAGGTCACCCAACAACCAGATGGAAGCCCTGAGTGAAAGATGCCTTTGTCATCATATAATGACAGTGTATTAGGTTTCAAGGGCTGCATGGAGCTCTCAGAGCCCAAACACTTTTCTTTAAACTTGAGGGAACAGGAGTTCCCGTCGTGGCTCAGTGGTTAACAAATCTGACTAGGAACCATGAGGTTGCGGGTTCGATCCCTGGCCTTGCTCAGTGGGTTAGGGATCCGGCGTTGCCGTGAGCTGAGGTGTAGGTTGCAGACGCGGCTCGGATCCCGCTTTGCTGTGGCTGTGGCAAAGGCCGGAGGCTACAGCTCCTCTTAGACCCCTAGCCTGGGAACCTCCATATGCCACGACTGCGGCCCTCGAAAAGACAAAAAAAAAACTTGAGGGAACTGAGGCCCAGAAAGGATACATAATTGTCCAGGGCTTCAGAGTTACTGGCAAAGCTGAGCCTTAGAAAATGGCTCTGCTCTAACAGCACAAAGGAAGCCCCGTGAAGCTTCAACATAACTGTCAGGGCGGCCAGGGACATCGCTTGGTTCTCTTCCCTGATTTCTGTAGTCTAACCATGAGATTCTAGTTCTTCATATGCAACATACTCTAAACAAAAGAGACTGAACATCTAAGCTGTGGAGGAAGAACGCTAGAGGCTCTCACCCAGCCAAAAGGAATTAATCTCCCTTTATGATCGGCCAAGCCAGCTTCTACCTTAAGAGTTCTCTGCCTACACGGGGTCCCAGGGGAGAGAGAAAAAAGCTTATCCACCCTGTGGGGTAGAAACATTGGCTATTCAATGACTCTATGGATAATTCGGATCAACTATAATCTGACTGATGAAAATTATAAAGCTGAAGAGACAGTCCTGTGATCTGCAACTATACAATACAAGCGCATCTCAGAAATACAATGTTGAAGGAGAGAAACCAGACACAAAAGAGTACACACTGTATGATTCTGTTTATATAAAATATGAAACTGAGCAAAACTAATCTCTTGCTGTGAAAACTCAAGAACGATGTTATCCTCGGGGGTTGGGAACCACCCTTCCCCACCCCCCCAAAGACTAGAACGGAGCATGAGGGGACTTCTGGGAATATCCTGTCTTATGATCTGGGAGCTGGTTACCAGGTGTGTGCAGTTTGTAAAAATTCACTTAGTTGTAAGCCTAGGATGTATGCACTTTTCTCCAATGAAATGGAATACATAAACAGTCCCGTGATGAACCAGAAAGCCTTCCTTACCCCCTCAGCATAGAAACGCATGGCTTACGGAGGTCAGTGCATAGACCACAGCTGGGAACATCATTCATGGCGGGGCGCGGGGAGACACCACGTCTTAGGGACGTGCCACCTGCTTAGGTGAAACAGGCACCTTTGGTGAAATGTGAATGGCACCTGAGGAACCAGGAAGACTCGTGGTTTTGAAAACTGCCTGTCTTTGGCATAAGCATCTCCAAGTTCTAGAGGGGTTATGAGACTCTTAAAGCTCGCTTCTTCTCTAACCTTCTGAAGCTGGGAGAACAGGGAGCTGGGAGGTTGGGTGAAGTCTAGACAAGCCGAACATCTCTCATATAAGTTTCTCCTCAGATGAACACGGAACACGGAGGGGGAAACTATCAGTCAAGCCCTTTTCTACTCAAGATAGTCTAAGTGGCTGTTGAGATCAGAGAGAAGCAGTATCTGATCACTGTCAAAGTTCCATCTGGGTAGGTTTAAAATGTCTTTTTAATAAAAACTGTAGCTATTTAACAAGGTGATCTGATACACACATACATAGTGAAATGATTACTATAGCCAAGCTCAGTTCACGTATCATTTCCTCACACAGTTACCTTTTTTTCCGGGGGAGAGGGGCGTGCCCTCAGCATGCGGAAGTTCCCAGTCTGGCGATCAAACCCGTGTCACAGCAGTGACAATTCCAGATCCTTAGCCACTAGGCTACCAGGGAGCTCCCACAGTTACCATTTTTGTGTGTGTGTGTGTGAAAAGAGCCCCTGAAATCTACTCTCTTAGCATTTTTCTAGTACTCAGTACAGTCCGCAATCAACATTACTGATTAACTTTAGTCATACACTCGCCACCCAGTGTTGTGGAATAATTCAAGTTAAGGACAGGCACATTAGAGCACATGCCAGAGAGCGTGGGGAGATGGCGGAAAATACCCTCGCCCCTAAATGAAGTGTGGCCCCAACCACAGCACAGCCGGGACACTAAAAATAGCCGGTGAGCTCTGTGAACTCCTTTCTCTTCCTTCTTTTCATTCTCAGATGATCGTGCCCCTAAAGTCCTGTCTCTAAGACACAGGGAAAGCCTCTTCATGGAGCAGTTATGTAGACGGAAGATTCTAAATCAGTTACTTTGCTGTGCGGGTATAAACAGAAGAAACTAGGTTCAATTCCAGACCTGCTGAGATCTGGAAAACTTCCTAATGTTAAGAACTGGAGGGGTTCCTGTCGTGGCACAGCAGAAGCGAATCCGACTAGGAACCATGAGGTTGCGGGTTTGATCCCTGGCCTCGCTCAGTGGGTTAAGGATCCGGCGTTGCAGTGAGCTCTGGTGTAGGTCACAGACGCGGCTCAGATCTGGCATTGCTGTGGCTGTGGTGTAGGCCAGCAGCTGTAGCTCCGATTCAATTCCTAGCCTGGGAACCTCCATATGCCATGGGTGCGGCCCTAAAAAGACAAAAAAAAAAAAAAAAAAAAAAAAAAAAAAAAAATAGCATCGGAAAAGTGACCAAGAGCTAAAGTAACTAGTGACCACAGTCCTGTTTACTGAAGTCCATTCTCTCCCAGCCTCAAATTTTAACACTGGATTTTGTCAATTGGAAGTCAACGAATTCCCTATACATGAAGCCAGAGAAATAGCCCTCTTTTCACCTGTTACTTGTGGGAAGATTATTTGCCTTCTAAAAAGTCTTCTGCAGATGCCAAAGCTTGAGTGTTAGACATGGTATATCCTGTACAATGGTTGGGGCCATTTGTAGCCAAAAGTCATGAATAAATGACGCCATTAAGAGCTCAGGTTCAGAGAGCTTAGAAAGGAGCTTCCTGGGTTTCCAAGAGTTTAGTTCCACTACTGACAGGTAAGGTGAATTTGCTATAAGTTCCTTAAGATTATCACAATCAATTCTGAGTTTTTGATATACACTCAAGGAATTGTGACAAACAACTGAGCTTCAGAAAGCATTTAGGGACCCCCAAGACAAAGATATGTCATGACAAGAATAACCAAATTCATGAGCTCACCTTGGCCGAAATGAGAACTTGGGAAGAGAACTAAACCAAAAGCATGAATAGATGTGAATTTGTAAATGAACTGGAAGAGGAAATCACGAAATGGCACTGAAAGTCCCTGAATCTCAAGAGCTTCACGTAGCATTTAAGGAAATCAACCACACGCTGACATTATTCATGTTAATTATTAATATATGCACATTATGAATTCTGCTGCAAGACCTGCAGTAGTACCCTGTAAATGGTCACCTTCCCAGGGCTACTATAAATTTAGCTCAGAGAGGAAGAAAAAATGCCAATGCAGAACTTTTTCTTCCTAAGGGCGTGGTAGAGAGTGACCCAAGAAAAGCATTTTAAGTGGGCCAATAAGATATTCTTTCTCTTATTTACAAGACTGTGTCTGTGACTAACCATAGCTATTTACCTTTTTAAAGAGTCTTCCTGAGTCCTCACTGACTTGGACAAATCGAGGAATAATGTTATTCAGGTAGATGTCACTCAAGGTGGTGTGGTCCCTGCTCTCTCGCTTCACCTGGTTTAAGAGGAGATTCCAGCAGTTGACTGGAGAGAGGACATTCTGATCCTTCCTGCAGAGAAACAGCAAGAAAAAAAAAATCAGTGTGGGTAAGCAGGCAGGGCCAGCATCTATGACAGTGGTCCATGTCACAAAGTCACGGCGATCAGAGCCAAACCACGAAGAAAGATGTCTTTCCTGAAGCTGCACCTTCAGTTTTCTCTTTTTCTAAAACCTCAGTGGAGAAAAAAAGGAGGAAATAAGGAGAGGGAGGACAGAGGACAGGGAAAAGAGAAGAAGCAGGATTATTTATTAAGCATCTACTATGCTCTAGAAACTGTAAAAGCATTATATGCAATATCTCATCTAAGTGCCATTATTCCACTGTCAGAAAAGAACTACCATTATTCCCATTTCACTGATTAAAGGAAAAAAAAAATCTTAGGTTGTCACTCGCCCACAGCTAGTGAGGAGTCCCAGAGACGGTCAGAGGGAGCCAGGGACTAGAACCACGGTTCTGTGCTGACTAGAACAATTGTGGTAGGTCTGACTCCAAAGTCCATGACCATAATCGCTAGAGCACTTGATGTGTGTCTAGGGTTAGAGGCAAAACAGTCTCCAGACAAAATCTATGCTACAGACGAAATGTGAACACATTTATCTACTGAAGGATTCAATGAAGACAACTATATAGGCAGCTGCTATGAAAAAAGTTCCTAAAAACTCCTCAGTGCCATAGAACACATCTAAGCCGTCTTCTTATGCTCCATACAGTCAAGAACACAAACTGTATCTGAACACATGTATTCTTAGATGTCTACAGCCTGAGCGGAGCAGATAAGCACCAAACCTAGCTGCTCATTTCTAACGAAAACACTGTGATCCAAAAAGATTATTGACTATCTTACTCAGCTCACCGCATTTCTTTAAGCACCAGAAAGTTCCACATTTGCAAGCTGGATTTCTTTAAGGAGAGAAGGAGAAGGTGGGCGGCGGGTGGGTGGGTGGGGGCTATTTAATCAAGGGCTTACTGTGTACTTGGCATATGGCTGGGTCCTATACTCATGTTGCTTAACTTGAACCCTACAAAACCAGATGAAGTGGGGGTTATCAATGTTC
>PVHT020000150.1:291850-367287 GCA_004024745.2 Catagonus wagneri
ATTTCTTTAAGCACCAGAAAGTTCCACATTTGCAAGCTGGATTTCTTTAAGGAGAGAAGGAGAAGGTGGGCGGCGGGTGGGTGGGTGGGGGCTATTTAATCAAGGGCTTACTGTGTACTTGGCATATGGCTGGGTCCTATACTCATGTTGCTTAACTTGAACCCTACAAAACCAGATGAAGTGGGGGTTATCAATGTTCAGCAGATGGGGAAAGTTGAGCTAAGAAAGGTGAAATATCTTGTTCAAGGTCACATAGCTAAAAAGCGGCAATGCTGGAATTCAAGAACAAGCCTTGTCACTGCAAAGAGCATACTCTTAAATCACTGTGAAGTTGACACAACCTGTTTGTTCCCATTTGCCTGCAGTCAGACTCTTGAAGCAAAGAAAGTGAGCGGAGAGCAGCTTGGTTACTGAGTTTGCAGCACCTCCACGGAGCGGGGGGCCGGGGCGCTGCTGGCTGCCAGGCACCTGTGACTTGTAGAGCATGGAATTCAACTTCGAAGGGCTCTTTCGATTCAGGCGTAGGTAAACTATTAACAAATAATCATGCCACACCTATTCTGGCTTCTGAACACCCAGACCATTAAACCCGTCTAACCAGCACCAAGAGGCTGCCTCAAACCAATGAATATTAGAATCCAAATTGGAAATGTTCCATACCTGACCCCCCACCCCCACCCTAGGCACCACACTCCTTTGGTCAAAACCCCTAAGATGCAGGTGCTAACCACTGCAGTAATAATGGTTTCCAATTACCTTTCTAGTGAAATTAAAAGATTTCTATGGAAATTAAATATATACAAGCTAAGAGTGAGAGATACATGTAATTATTCCATTCCTTGAAAAATGTTTAGCATCTGAAAAGAAAAAAAAGTAAACCAGAAATAATCCTAAACTCAAAATGGTGAGAGATTGTTGCATTCAGTAACATCTGATGTTTCCACTGCAAGAAAACTTTCCAGTTGATTCCAGATCAGTTTTGGTTACAAAATTCTGAATAATTTAGTTTACATTTGTATTGGTTGGCAAGACAACCATATTCTCAGTAAGCACGGGACAGAGATGCCTGCTTTTTAAAAGGGCAGATCTTGGACGGCCTTCACTTTACAGCTGGCTTCAATCTGTTTCTTGTGGGTGAACGTGGGTTGGTGGTCCCTCTTGGTTCTTCTCCAAAGCACTTTACTCACATAAAAACGACACTACAATTCAACTTTACAAAGATATAAACATCTGTATCTTTTTTTTTTTTTTGGTCTTTTTAGGGCCACACCCTCAGCATACGGAGGTTCCCAGGCTAGAGGTCAAAGGAGCTGTAGCCACCGGCCGACGCCACAGCCACAGCAACGCCAGATCACACCACAGCTCACGGCAACACCGGATCCTTAACCCACTGAGCAAGGCCAGGGATTGGACCCGCGTCCTCATGGGTGCTAGTCCGATCTGTTTCTGCTGAGCCATGATGGGAACTCCAACCATCTGTATCTTAAATGCACAAAGTACAGTAGTAGAGACTTTAGTGGTTATAAAAGTACAGTGCCGTGTGTGTGTGGGTTGCAAAGACCTATAATATAACAGAACATTAGAGGTACAAACAACAGGTCAACAGGTTCAGGCGCGGATACCACAGATCACAAGTGGAGGCAGGAGAGCAAGACCAGTCGGACACCACGGAAAAGGATGCCGAGCTTAAACCCCAAGGGGACCCTTGAGTAAACCAAGATGAATTAATAAAAAGGATGGGCAGTAGTGGGAATCTTTTCAAATGCCTTTATCACTTAATACTCATAAATGTATACTTATTAAGAATGCCCAAGGGGCTACAAGTACTTTGACCACGTGTGTGTATTTACTTCCATTTTTACAGCATGTAGTGGGGCAGCTATCAAATGCTTTCAGGGAGCAGGAGCTCTCAAAGTGTGTCCCGAGAAACTCTGGAATTACAGAGAATCACGTTTTAATTTCAAACAACTGGAACACTCCCATCCAAACGAGCAAGCCCCGGTGAAATGTGTAAGGGACACGGACCCAGTTTCCTTAGAGCAGACACAGCACAAAGTCTCATTGGCTGGCTGCCAAGGAGAGCTTTGCCTTATGGTTAAAGGCAAGCTCTGTAATAAAGAATCAATATGTGTATTCAAACTGCCGAAAAATGTGCTATCGATTAGCATAAATGTTGCTCTGCACAGGTTTAGGCTTTAATTCAACCTGGGTGCCTCCTTGGGTAAAGCTGTTCGGGGAGCACATGATCTGACACACGGTGGCCAAGTTCAATTACACTCCACGGAAGGCTCAGGGGTCTACGCTAGGGTCATGGTTGACCAACGGCTGGGTAGCGAGGATGTACATGCTCAATATCATCTCATTTCATTTTCAACTGTTATAAAGCTTATAATACATTTCGATTTACTCAATTAATACGTATAAAAGAGAATGGGAATAGCTGCTAGGTAATGTTAGTGATTCAGCTTTAAAACAAAAACATCCTTCTTTCATAAGCGTCTAAATCAATTTAAAATATCCCCAAATTATGACAACTTGTCTATGTCAATCGGGATTTTCTCGACACTGAGCAATCCAAACCAGCACCTGAAATAATTAGAATGCTGAAACGGATGTAAAACTGCAACTCTGATGCATAATCTGGATTTCAATAGTATCTTGGGTTCATAAATCCAGCCTCATTGTTCTCAGCGATTAACTCTGTAATAAGTACTCTTTACAAATTTGCACTTCAAAAGCAGATTTACACCGACAAAGCGCTGCTCCGGATCTGTTGCATATGTGGGAGTTCTCCGTAAGATTTTTGTTTTACAAAAAGAGCCTATGGCCCTTAAAAAAAAAAACAGTATCAGACTCTGTTGCTTGTTTCTCCTAGGGGTTCCTACACTCTTTTACTATTAGCGCAGCTTTTCAAGCCATATTTTTGCTTCTCGGAGTCTGTGTGCTCTCTCAGATTTATTTCTCCTTCCAGTGGAGGTGTTTTAATTAATTCATCTATTTATTTTGGGATAGTGGCGGGGAAGGAGACGTGTGGGGGATATGTAGGAGGGGAACACAAATTCACTGTAGAGACAATTTTCCCAGCCAACATGAACAAAGGTGAAACACACTTCAGGCTGGAAAATGAGCGAGTCAACGAGACGTGATTTCATAGGGAGCATATTAAGGTTCTGCTAGAGTGGTTTCCTGCTTCGGCAGCTTTGCAGCCTGATTTTATTTGGGGCCGCTGGAGCCCAGGGAGCGTCGCTAGGTCAGGAGATTGAAATTTGTCTTTATATCTTTTCCATCTATCATTTGTTTGCACAGTTTCTTTACTTTCTCCGCCCCCCCGGAGTCTTAGGTTGTGTAATACTTGGGCATTTAAAGAAAAGGGTCTGCGTAACCCTTAGTTATGTGCTGAACAGCTGCAAACCTCCTCAAACACTAATCCCTAAAAAGCAGACAAAAGATCCAGAAGTATTTTTCTTACTTAAACATTTTTTTTTTCCAGGAGGAAGATCAAGAATAATAATACTATACTTCAGAGGGAATGACTCTGGAGTCAAAAAAATAAAAATAAAAATAAAAAAGAGGCCCAGAAAGTCACGAGCCAGCTATGCATGCAAAGACGAGATGATCATTATAAATGAATGCATTGAGAGAGCTAAGCCCACACAGCTGAATCATTTAGCTTCAAAGACATTAGCCCAGTTTCTCTCCTTCAACTTGAGACTATTTATGGCCATTCAACAAACTTAGCAACAAACCCTTAAAGGGATTTCTCTAGAACATCTACTGTGAAGAGTTAACAAAAAGGTCCAAGTTGGCCTCAACAGTGCTCTCTCTCTTTCATTTCTCCTCTGGATGGTTTCAGTTGTCTCACCTATAAAATGGACACGTGCCCTGTTGTTGTACATCTGGCTCCCAAAAGAGCTTCAAAACATGACTGCAAAACACTGCAAGCTCTCCCGGCCGAAGGTGCCATTTCATTAATAACTGCTATGGGAGTTCCCGTCGTGGCTCAGTGGTTAATGAATCTGACTAGGAACCACGAGGTTGCGGGTTCGATCCCTGGCCTTGCTCAGCGGGTTAAGAATCTGGCGTTGCCGTGAGCTGTGGTGTAGGTTGCAGACGTGGCTCGGATCCCACGTTGCTGTGACTGTGGCGAAGGCTGGCGGCTACAACTCCGATTAGACCCCTAGCCTGGGAGCCTCCATATGTGGCCAGAGAGGCCCTGGAAAAGGCAAAATAAATAAATAAATAATAATAATAATAATAATAATAACTGCTATGCTCACAGCTATGCAGATGGGCTGCATGACACAAGCGCAGCATTAGCGCGTGGCTTGAGCTCCTGCACTGCTCCACTGGGGGACAGTGCCTCCCGCACGGACGGTCTCTGACTCGCCCACCTCGCGGGGCTCAAATGAGAGGCCGGATACAAAAGAATTACATCCACAGTAAAGCACTACACAAATGTGAAGAAAGAGCATCATTCTGATTTGCAAACAAACTAGGATTCAGCTTTCCTCCATTTCCGACAAGCTCCTCACCGGGCCCTGGGCCAGGGCCAAGCGCGCAGCCTGCTGCAAATGCACAGCCCTTGGCACCTCGCGGTTGGGATCAGACGGCAGCAACAGGCAATTAACCAAGCAGCTGTAAGTCTCTGGGAAGACGTGAGAGAGAGCAACGGGGAAGCAGCATTTCATCTTCCAGTGTCCTTCCCCTAAGGAGCAAGGTGGAACAAGCAGTCCTGCGTTCCACACAGGGAACTGTGCTGAGGTCGACAGGACGGGAGCCAAAGGGAGCCCCGGACTGCCAGAACTCTAGCTGCTTCTGCAGCTTCCGCTGAGTCCCTCTTCCCCAGTGTTCCTATCAAACCTGCCAGTCCGCATCGAAAGACGGCACACGTCAATACACGTTAACAGGAATGAGGTTTCTCACCTTTAAAAATAGACGTGTACGCGATGACAGACAAAGCCTCAAACGGAGTTTGGGTAATGCATCATTCAGTATAGATTATGGAGTACCCAGCTACGAGGAGGATTAAAAAAAAAAGAAAGGTACATGCAGCACAAAAAGGATCATTGAGTGACAGCTGGACAGGAAACTAGTGAAGAGGAGGAGGCTGGTTTTTAAACCGAAATTCCTTCCTGGAACCTTGATGAAAATGAAATGAACTGAGGCAGCCAAAGAGATTATTTTAGTCAGATGAGTGTTATTAGCCTTTCTGGCTTATTTTCTCTATTATGCATTTTGCTGATGCTGACAGAAGCAGACCGGCTGGATAGAGAGGCAAAGCCGCAGCAGATTTATGGCTTGACAGTGCCATGCATAAAATCAGACCCTTGCTGACCCAGATAAGCCAGAGGATGGATAGGATTTGCTGGGGAAGGTGTTAAAAGAAGGAAGGTGGGGGAGGAAATCACCAAGGTGGGAATGGACTTGAAAAAGATTCTGCCTGTAATGGTGGCTGCTGTGACAACCAGCAGTACAGTGGCGGCCTGGAGGCATCTTTCAAAGGCGGGCGAGCGAGCAGGGAGCGGGGAGCAGCGGGCAGGCCCACTTTCCCGGGCTTATCACAGCTACAGCTTCAGCTCTGCCAACAATGAGATCAGAGTAGGAGAGTTCGGAGTCAGAAAGAAAAAAAAAAAGGCTAAAGGCAAAAATGTACATTCTTCCGTACGGAGAAATGAGCTTTCAAATTTTCAGGGACAAGTGGTTACCACAAATTGTCCTCAGTAGCCTAGACAGATGATTAGAAAGGATCCAAGCAGTGGTGTAGCCACCTTACTCAAAATAGTCTAAACTGTCCCCTATAATCAGGTTTGGGGGAAGAGCTGTATGGAAAGGCAATTCTTGTGGCTCTGGCTTGGTTCCAAGGAGCCCGGTCACACCCTTGGATAATGGCATGTCCAAGAGCTGAGAGCTTAGGAATCTGCTTTGAAGTTGAGGACTGGACTAGCACGTGTCTGACATCTTAATGACTGTTTCCTGGATGACCGTAGGCCCAAGGTTCCTCTGAGTGAGGTGAGAGAACCCAGGAGCGGGTCCCACATCTGAGCCACTGCAGACGCTACAAGCAAATGGCTCCATCAGTTTATGTCAGGTGAGAGACTTAGCCTTCCCTTCAAACACCTCCCACCCCAACCTGTGTTCACGGTGGCGAAAGAGGGTTAGAGGTTCACTCAAGACAACTCTGGGGGAGTTCCCCTCATGGCTCAGCGGTTAACGAACCCGACTAGCATCCATGAGGATGCGGGTTCGATCCCTGGCCTTGCTCAGTGGGTTAAAGATCCGGCGTTGCCGTGAGCCGTGGTGTAGGTCACAGACGAGGCTTGGATCCCGCGTTGCTGTTGCTGTAGTTGTGGCTGTGGTGTAGGCCGGTGGCTATAGCTCCTATTGGACCCCTAGCCTGGGAACCTCCACATGCCGCGGGGCTCTAAAGACACACACACACACACACACACACACACCAACTCTGTAGACACAGTGAGAAAAGGCGTGACTGAGGGGGTCAACCCAAGATTTGAATTCTTCCATCCATATTTCTTGCTTAGACTTCTGACAGCTTATTGTGCAGGCTCCTTCTCTGAGCCCCTGATCTTATCTTACCTTCTTATCTCATTCCAGAAATAGTGACTGAGCAACCTCCTATGAGCCAGGCACTGGTTCTGAGCACAGGGATAAAGGCAGAAATTCTCGTTTCTGACCTGCTTCTCCCATGTCTGCAGACCTTCTGGATCCAAGATAGGACCTTCCTGCTCCTAAGCTGTCCATCAGCCATACCCCGCATCCTGATGCTAGGGTGTCCAGCAGCGTGGACGCCTCCCTGTGAAACCCTGACTTGGCTGACTTACAACATGCGCCTGCCCACCGGCCCACTCATGGCTTCTGCACCCCTGGGGCGTTCCCTTCATTTACATCCCATGTCTTGCCACTAGTATTCTCAGGGAGGTATAAACAAAGGGGTTACACAACCCTCCCTGCGTACTCGGTACTATCTAAATGCTGGAGAACAAAAACTACGCCAATATGATCCATAGGGCTAAGGGCTAGAAATTCACCCATGTATTAAAATTTCCCCGGAGGGCTTCCGCCAAATAGGCTGTGATCATATCAAAGGTCTGGGCTGACTAATTCACTTAATTAAAAGAAAACATGATAAGAGCAAAAGACGCAACAGAGATGTGACTGATGACCAAAAAAACCAAAAAAGCAATAGAGATTTCTCAGTTGAAAAAGACTTTACAACCATCTACATTAACAGCTGGATCCACGTAGTCCGTAGAATAACCCGTGGCCAACTCTACAATTATATCTTCAGTTTTTTTCTTCCCGTGTTAATTAAGATGTCACCAGAAACCCCGTAAGTAATTACAGCGCGTGACAAATATACAGAGGGAAAAAAAAAAACCACACAGATGTGTTAGCAGATTTTTTTAAATGAATGGAATCTTGGGAGATGACTGAGACAGGCAGTCTGGCTCACTCCTGGTAGCTCATTCTAGAAAAATAAATACCTGTCTTTGCCAAACTGGGATGATGTTACTCAGAAATCCACATGCTTATTTTCAAAGCAGTAACCACTACCTTGGTGCAAGGCATCTCCCTGGTACCAGGCACGAGCAGAGAAGCTGGATCTACAGCCAACAACTCCTGCTGCCTGGCAAATGGTCCTGAAACATGTCAAGTACCAACAAACTGCTTGGGAAGAAAGAGTACCCCTAAGACTCGGACCTCCCCGCCGGCATACCTGTCAATGAGACAGTGTGTTTCCTTCCACGGCTCATGATAACAATGAGACGATGAGAAAGGAGGACTAAAGTAATGTGATTTGGTTCTAAGAAACTGCAGAGCTACATGGAATGACGTCTAAACAGTCATCAGCTCAGCAGCATGGGTCATCATCAGTTCTCATGTGTGATTTTGACATTTAACTTGCCCTCCCGGGAGGAAGTCTCTTGAGGACAGGGGAGAGTCTGGAACAGTCAATGACCATCTAACACCAAGAATGGGTGGGCAGTTAATCAGTGTTGACTAGTGAGAGATGCCGCAGCCACAGAAATCCTGTAAGCGTGGCGCGCAGTAACACAATTCATTTACGGAATAGTTAATATCTTCGGCCTCCATCAGTCTCGCCCTAATCAACTGCTGCAGCATGAATCTGGGTGGCTGTTGAGGGACTGGATTTGCCCGTCCGTTGGCTAGTGTGCTCTAAATTACAGCATAGTATTAGCTTTGCCGATACTTTGCTGGTAAGATTTTAAAGGACTGGGTGGAGTGAGAGAGGCCCTGGTCAGTTTCCGGGTTAGCGGGTTACTGAGTTCTACGGACGTGTGGGGAATCTGGATGGATGGTGACATGCCCTCCGAGCACGGTGGTCCTCTGTGGAAATCACCTTGAACCATGCTGACGACCTACAGTCTGCTCTCAATTCTGCCACTTGCTGGCCAGGTAACCTTGGATAAGTCACAGATATACCCTGGGCCTCAACAGTTCTTCATCTGCTTAAAAAAACAAATGGAGACAACAGCTCTGCCCTGCCTAATTCACGTGGCTATTATCGAGTCAAACAAGGTGATGTCCATAAAAAAAAAAATCATAAACATTAAAGTGTTCTACAGGGACAAGTCGTATCATCATCATGTTATTATTGTTATAACTATGTTATTAATGACAGTCCATACAATGTATTTACACCCACAGAGTAGCCAGAGAATGTCTGTAAAGACAAACGTGTCCCCAGATTCCCAGGCCTTATTACCCACGTTTGCAATGAACTTGCTTTATAAATGTTGTACTTTGTCCCTACACTTAAGGAGATAGGAATATATTTTGTTGCTATTAACTTACCATTTTGGTTCTCTGGAAATTCCTAGCCTGGTGGATCTCCTGTGGAGAGGAGACCTAGGAAGGACTTTATTTATTTTTTTATTTTTTTGTCTTTTTGCCTTATCTGGGGCCGCACCCACAGCATATGGAGGTTCCCAGGCTAGGGGTCTAACAGGAGCTGTAGCCGCCGGCCTTCACCACAGCCACAGCAACGCAGGATCTGAGCCGCATCTGTGACCTACACCACAGCTCACGGCAACGCCGGATCCTTAACTCACTGAGCAAGGCCATGGTTCCTAGTCGGATTCGTTAAACCACTGAGGCACGACGGGAACTCCTAGGAAGGACTTTAAAAGGGAAGACTTTTAAAGCGCCAAAAGAAGCACAAAAAGGTACAGAAAAGAGAATCAAGGTATTTCAGAGCTAGAAGCGATTTTCAAGATTGTCTAGAGTCTAGCCCAAACTTGTCGTTTTCTTTTTTCTTTTTGCTCTTTAGGGCCACACCCGCGGCATATGGAACTTCCTGGGCTAGGGGCTGAATTGGAGCTATAGCTGGCGACCACAGAGAAATCCTTATCCCACTGAGCGAGGCCAGGGATCGAACCTGCAACCTCATGGCTAACTAGTCGGATTCGTTTCTGCTGCGCCATGATGGGAACTCCCAAACCTGTCATTTTTCTAAGTGAGGGAAACTGAGGCTCTCTGAGGAGCCTGGGGTCCCACAGAGAGTAGCAGAGCAAGGCAAGGATCCAGGTCTCCTGATTCACAATCACTTTCTTATTTTACCGTGGCTGTTGCTCTGTTTCAACTAAGATGCGCTGAGCATCTCCAAAGCACTGGTGCTGAAAGAGTTAATGGACCATGCTCAGCTGCCGAGCCCCAGAGCACAGAGCTATTCCAAGACAACACATAACAGGAATACCAAGGGTCCAGGAACCCAGAGGGAGCAAAACTGCTGGTGCCTAACGGCGCCGGAAAGCATGTTGACACACTGCATGCGGTTACACATGAAAGGCAAGCGAAGAGGAAAAGCAGTTCTGAATCCCACCCCATTCTAATTTGGGACTGGCTCTGGGCACCCATCGGAGGGCTGGGCCACACCCTAGCCACTCTGTAAAATGACCCTTCAGTTCCTTGGCTCTCCATTCTGCAGCTTCAGTTAACTCCTTCTCTGCCTTCACAAGGGCCGTAACAGATATTAAAAGGAGCGGACCATCGGAGGACTGCAAAAGTCCAGGAGTGAGTTTGGGGGGCTGGCGTTACTCTCTAAAGGGAAGATCCTCAATCTGGACTCGGAGGGTACCCACTGATATCCACCACCTGCACGCAAGGCTGTGATCTGAAGCCTTGAGCAGCCAAGTTCCTCCGTCCCTAGAGAGTAGTGGCCCTAAGTGGGAGTGTTCAGGACCCCAGATCTCCTTGCATCAGAATCTCCGGTGGTACTTGTTTAAACTCTGGATCCCTGTGCCGTTTTTGCCAGAGATTCTGATTCACGAGGGGCGGAGTGATGGTCCGGCGTCTGCATTTAATTTTTTTTTTTCTTCTTGGCCATGCCCCTGGCATGCAGATGTTCCTGGGCCAGGGGTGGAACCTGTGCTACAACGGCAACTCAAGCCACGGCGGTGACAATACCAGATCCTTAACCCACTGAGTCACCAGGGAACTCCCAGGAGTCTGCAGTTTAAATACCTATCCCACGTAATTTTATTTTTATTTATTTATTTATTTATGTATTTATTTATTTGCTTTGCTTTGCTTTGCTTTACTTTTTAGGGCTGCATCCGCAGCCTATGAAGGTTTCTAGGCTAGGGGTTGAATCGGAACTACAGCTGCCAGCCTACGCCACAGCCACAGCAACGCGGGATCCGAGCCACGTCTGTGACCTACACCACAGCTCACAGCAACACCGGATCCTTCACCCACTGAGCGAGGCCAGGGATTGAACCCGCAACCTCATGGTTCCCAGTCAGATTCGTTAACCACTGCACCATGACAGGAACTCCAAGAACCAATCTTCTTAAAGCAATTTTTTCAAACTGTGAGATACACCCACCAGTGAGGTTACAAAAAGCCAACTCAGCAGGTCACCAGCTAGCATTTCTCAAAAAATGAAACTGCAAACAGTGGAAAAGGATAACACAGAACAAAGTAGAAATTATCAGAATACATCACACAAAGATCTCTAGGTATTATATTCTACAAAAAGGTCATTCTTAGTTATTCTCGTAAAAATATTCGTAGGTGTGGAGGTCCTGCTGTGGCACAGCAGGCTGAGGATCCTCCATTGTCTCTGTGGCAGCACAGGTTCGATCCCCGACCCTGCACAGTGGGTTAAGGATCCGGCATTGCTGCAGCCGTGATGCAGGTCGCAGCTGTGGCTCAGATTCCATCCTGGCCTAGGAACTTCCATATGCCGTGGTGTGGTCAGAAAAAAAAAAATGTTGGTGTGTGTATTCCAACTTGGAAAATAATGTATTCTGGGGGGTGATGACATACCCAGGCCCTTTTAAGAATCTGAAGATTCTCTTTCAGGTATTCACCTCCAAAGAAGGGAAAGATAGAGGGAGGGAGGGAAGAAAAGAGGGAACGAGGGATAGAGGGACAGAGAAAAGAGGACCTTATGTGTATGCAGATCTTAATTTGCATATGCAAATTCTCATGTACAAATTTGCATGTAAAAACTTCCTGAAGTTCAGGGATCCCTGAACTTCAGGAAGCCCATCCTCTGAGGACTTCTCTCGGGGACAGTTCGTTTAGCATCTATTACTCTGGTCACAGTAGGCACCCAATAATTACTGGATGGTGCCAACAGCTTTCTCCATCAGGAGAAACAACTGCCAGTGACTGCATGATGCACCTGTAAGATATGTGGCCCCACCAGGTTGATTCTCTTCCTCTTGTGTTCAGGGTGATTAGAAATGTTAAAGTTAAACAGTGTTCTATAGAACATTAAGATAAAGCCGATGGTAAAGGCACGATGTCACCGCTGCCCTAGGACAACACTCTTTGTCTAGAGTATTCAGCGGCAGCCTGCGGAAATGCCATTCTTTTGGGCACCCCTATTGATAAAGTCATTAGAGAAACATATACTTTATTCCCAAGTTAGGGACTTCACTGACCTATTAATGTACCCACATTGAAAAACACAGAGACCCAACCAATAGGACAGAAATTCCTTAGCTCTTGTCGGAAGATTCAGAAAGAGCACAGGGAGTTTCCTCGTGGCCTAGTGGTTAGGACTCAGTGCTTTCACCTCTGTGACCCGGGTTTGATCCCTGGTCTGGGGACCGAGATCCCACATCAAGCCACTGCATGTGGCAAAGAAAAAAAAAAAAACCAACCACAATTAGTAAAAGAGCCACAACCCATTCTGATTATTAACACCATCTCATCCCAATGGTTAAACCTCTCTGCATGTTGGACGGGTGAAAATGGGGGCTAAGGATGCAGAAAGCAGCCCCTGCCAAATGAGGCATACCAAGAAGAAATGCAAAGGTGGCAAGCATAATGTGGAGAGGGGGGCGGGGGGACAGGAAGGACCACTGAGAAGACAGAGAGTCAAACCTCAGAATTATTCTGAAATTCCCTGATGCTTTCCAGTAATTTGTTTTCATGTGGTGGATATTGGCACAGTATCTAGGATGCTTTGGGTCTGCCTGTTTTTGAACTTAAGCTGCAGGCAAGATTCGGAACAGCTGGAATCAGCAGCACTGACCACGTTACATGTGCCTGGAGGAAGGAGAGAGATGCAACCAAGGTGTGGGAGACAGAGAAAGAGGGTTAAGCAGGGGAGAGGAAGGGGAATCTGGAAGCCAGCCCGGGGCCGAGAAGAGAAAATGCCCAGGTCAGAACGGATGTGCGAGAGTTATTAGAGAGGCCAGAGTGTCTGAGTGAGAAAGCCCAGGAGGAGAAGCAGCAGGGCCGTCAGAACCGGGAGCCAGCAAACAGGGCCAAAAGTTCTGCAAGTTCAGGTGTCAATGAGCAGTGCCCCAAGGGACCACACTGAGAGCACGCAAAGGTCCCTACCTCAGGCATATTACATGAGCTGCTGGTCAACAGTCCCCACAGCCATAGCCTAGCACTGGGGTGACAGCTGGATTCTTGGTTCCCTAAATGCAACAGAGGCAACGGTGGATAACAACAGAGAGCACAGGAAAGGGGTAGTCTTAGCAGAGAGTGGCAGGGGTCCCAGTCCAAAAGGTGACTTTCCCAGAGTCGTGGCACGTCTGGGCGGCGGGAGCGGGGGTCACAGGACGGTCCTCACTCAGTGTGTGCTTTGTCTGGCCTTTTGAACCCTGTGTTTCGGTCCTAAAAGGCTAACAACAAACAAAAAAAGAACTTCAAACCGGTTTTTGAAATCTCGTTAGTAGTAGCTATGCCTTTTTGAGAGGCATGGGTTAGCGAATTTGAAACCACTTTGTGCACACTCTAGGAACGAGCGATTACATAAATATATTATGGGTGACGGGTACCAGGTTTCTCGGTGCTCAGAGAACAGAGTTCCAAATGCAGAAAGGGGAGAATGGAGAGTAACACATGTAGCGGTGGACTGGAATTGAAGACAGCAGTGTCACCTCACAGGCTTCCATACTGATAACATGTAGATAAAGGAATAAATATAGAAGTATGTGTGTGCGGGGGGGCGGGTGTACATGCACAGAGGCGTATACTACCTCTGTTGGCTGTTGGAGACCATAAATAATGGTACTCCAGTAACAAAAGGCACCACGGTTTCTAAATACCATTCCTCGCTCAAAGAAACAAGGGCTTTTCGAAGAAATGGCTCCAGAGCTGAAGCCAAGAAGATACAAGAGGTACCTAAAACATCTTGTTGCACCAGGAAGGATAAGCACACTCAAAGAATGATGGGAACCTGTCAAAAGGACACAGGAACCAACCTGAAGCCACTAGCCAAAGTGGGCACAGTATGAGCATTAAAATAAAGGTGGTACAAATTATAACCTGTTGAATAAAATCAGAAGCCACGAGTTCACACTGATATAAACAAACGACCGGACAGACACAGGGAGGAGATGGAAAGCTCTTCCTTACAAGTAGAATCCCAACTGATAAATGTGGAAGGGTTGATGGAAACTGGAAAAATTGCCATTTGGTAACCATCATAATAATAACTGACTCAAGCAAGCATCATCAACAAATGCTAAAACTACCCGGTCCGGTGGAAGATCTGAAGAATAACAGGATACCCACACAGTCTCAAATTCTCTCTCCAAAACCTATGTATTAGCTACAAAGCATAGAAAAACTTGATGGTAGAGATATCTGTCAGACACCACTTTAACCAAATGGTCACCAGCAGTGGGGCAAAGCGTCAGCAGTGCCTCCAGACATGACACACAGAAGAAGACAACATCATTTCCACGGTATTCCTGCCCAAAGGACATAACCTAAATAAAGAAATGTCAGACATGAACAAAAGTATCAAATTAGAGAACATTCGACAAAACAAGCAGGGCTGGATATTCCCCCAAAAAGTCAATGCCATGAAATACAAAGAAAGACCTGGAAATCTTTCCACATTAAAGGAAACTAAAGAGCTAAGACAATTGCATGAAATGCACAATCTTGGACTTTCTTTTGCCAAAAAGGAACTATCTGGAACAAATGGTAAGCTTGAAAGTCTGTAGATTACATAACATTATTGTGTCAATATGAACACTCTGATTCTGATAACTATAGCACCATAGGGTTCGAGAACAACCTTATTTTTAGTAAATGCACACTGAAGTATGTAGGATTAAAGGGGTACCTAGCTGTTACTCATGCTCGCGTGTTTCAGAAAAACAAAATATGCATGTGCATGAGTTGTGTACGGAGAGAGAGAAAGAAATATAAATATGCTAACATTTTTGGACAATCTGAGTAAATGGTATACAGAAATTCTCGGTACTATTCTTGCAATTTTTCCACAAGTCTAAAATGATGTCCAAAAAAATTTTAAAGATCCCATTCTGGATGAAAATGAAAGCATTTCTCCCATCTTCCTTTGGCAATAAATATATGCTAGTTTGTGTTATCTTTTTTCATATAAACGTTCTATCTTCCACATGACACGACGAGCCTCCTGAGGGCAGAGGCCAGGTCCCATAAATCTTTGTGTTCCCAGTGCCTGACAGAGCCCGTTGGGCATTGCTGATGAACAAGAAGAAGCCAAGTGTCTATTACTGAATCACAAATAATCCAGGTGGCTAAAAGGGTCACTTGGCAATTCCAGCTCCTCAGTCTTGAACTCTGTCCCCTGTCAGAACACGCATGTGCGCACACGCACACACACACAACCTTAAACTGTTTCACATTAAATGGTGACCTCTATAAGCCAGAACACTGCCTTAGTCTTCTGTGCATATTTAACTCCTAGAACAGCCCCAGAATAAGTACTGAATAAAAGTTTGCTGAAAGAATAAATGAATCTTGAATACCAGGACTGGTGTGTCCCCCCCCCACCCGCCGCCAAAACCCTAGGCTCACTCCCAAAAGGGCGAGGAGTGGACCAGTTTTCCAGAAGAAATAACAGCACAAGGATGTTCCTAGCCTCCACAATAATAGGTGAAAAATCTTATGAAAGATTTTCAAGCCAATTCTTTCTGGCTAGAATGGCTCAAAATCAGGCCAGGACCTCATACGTCCCTTTTTTTCATCTGATTAAAAGGTGAGAACTTTTCTAAAGTCCTTTTATAATTTGGTATCGAGAAAGCCTACTAAAGGAGTTCCCATCATGGCTCAGCGGTTAATGAACCTGACTAGCATCCATGAGGACACAGGTTCGATCCCTGGCCTTGCTCAGTGGGTTAAGGATCCGGCGTTGCCGTGACCTGTGGTGTAGATCACAGACACGGCTCAGATCCCGTGTTGCTGTGCCTGTGGCGTAGGCCAGCAGCTACAGCTCCGAGTTGATCCCTAACTTGGGAACCTCCATATGCCGTGGGTGTGGCTTTAAAAAGACAAAAAAAAAGGAAAAAAAAGGCCTACTAGAGATGTACTGTATATTTTTTCCATATGGCTTCCCTGAACCACGCTGTAAAGTAACTTTCCAAATCACTCATTCTCTGTCTGGAAATTCAGTATGTGTATTGGAGGGCTGGGAGTGGGGTGAGGATTAATAAAAATGGCAGCACTGAGTGCTATTTTTCTTTTTTTTTTTTGCCAAGGCCCTGGCATGTGGAAGTTTCTTGGGCCAGGGATCAAACCTGCAACACAGCTGTGACCTGTACCAACCCTGGATCTTTAACCTGCTGTGCCACCCAGGAACTTGCAGCACTGAGTTCTTCGTAAGCCATGTTACCTTCACTCATTTCCAGTTAATGATGTCAATGAAGACCTGGCACGACCAATATTGAGAATGTACCAGAATCAGGTTAGCATCCAAGACAATGCCCTTAACGGTACCAGTTAATCTGAATTAGAAGTACCTGACTGGCTTCAGAAGGTGCTAGGGAGAGAGTGTGGGCATGCCTGCCTGAGTGCGTGCATGAGTGCATGCGTGCGCATGTGTGCATATGTGTGTGTGTATGTGCGTGTGCATGTGTGCATATGTGTGTGTACGTGTGTGTGTGGGGGGCTTGGTGGTAGGGAAGGGCACACATTTGCACCCAGGACCAGAGAGAACAGAAGCAAGGAGGTGGCTGGCAAATCCAGTCCATGTATAAAGGGGGGGGTGGGGTGGCGAGAAGGGCATAAAGTCAACAACCCTAAGAAGCAGAATCTTTCTTAACAGCGCTTGCCTTCCTAGGCTGATCTGATCTCCATTCACCGTCCACTCCATGCCTGTGCATTGTCATCCAAAGGAAACGTCTGAGGCATCATTTCCACCTGCACGCTGCTGCAGCATCAGTTCTGCACAACTTCCTCCTCTGCTAAATCCTCGAGATGCAGCCTTCTAAATTCAAAGAATTTCGAGCATCAACAGAAACCCCCACCCCACCCCCCAGAACTTAGTTAATGAACATCTGTTGTTTACAAGGGTTCAGGCTGAGAGCTGGCAGACCTGTTCTGCAACCTCTACTTTAGCACCGAGGCTGCTGCCGGGGAGGGACGTCTGCATTTCATGCAAGGATGCCTTGTCCCAATGGCTCAGCATCCTCCCGCTGAAGATAATCCTAGTTTGTTCGATTCGTTTCCTAATCCTGGTTCTTTAACCAGCTGTACCCCAAATATGTTAAGAAGCAGAGCTGTGCTCATTGATCCTCCTTGAATTAAAACCCGAGGGGCACCGATCCAATAATCAGTGTGTGTGTGGGGGGTGTATGAGGATAGGAGATGGCGAAAAGGATTTCAACTCTGAAAAACCCAAACCCTACTTTCTTCTCATTCTCCGCAAGTCCTTCATTAACACTGGGCTCTTCGCATACGATTCTGTTTCTCTTCAGAGCCTGATGCTTTGGTGCAGCACAGAAATTAGACAGTAAAGTCTTCATTTCAATTAACTTGGGACAAAATCTGATGGAGAGCTTAACCGCGATCCTTTACCTCTCCCCGGCAGAGCCGGGCACCAGCGCTTCCACCTCCTTCCCTCCCTTCTCATGCCAACCGAACCCTGCCTTACAAGGGGTCCTATTTTTAGATTCCTGTGCCCATGCGCACATGTGCGCTTATTATTCTCCCCCAGCCGGTCTGATTTTCCTCATTTCAATTATAAGAGTCCTCGCGGCAGAGACTGTCTTTTTCTTCTTATCTTATAAACCCTCCCACTTAACGCAGTCGGCTTCCAATAAAGATGACATGGCCTCCGCCTTTAAAAGAGAACAGGATCAAAGTCAATTCATTTAATTGGCTATGAATCCCTGAGAATGCAAAGAAGATCCTGCAAGCCCGCCGCACACCGCTTCCTGTGTCCACTATAGAATTACGATGGGCTTACAAGAGCCAAGGAAATGAATACTTAAAAGTTCCCTGTGCCCAGCGCTGTAGTTAAGGGACACGGTCACTGGGGGTTGCCGCGAACTGAAAACCTGAGAGAGGTGTGTCTGCTGACATTCCAGCGGCAGGGCCTGTGAGACACAGGAAGCCCCCAGCCTCCAACATCCTCCCAACTGCGCATAAAAGCATGTTTTGCTCCCAGGCTGCCCTCTATCATTCCCTGCCCTAAAAGGATAATATGAAGCCATTTACGCAGAAGCTTGGAAGCCTCTGTTTGGCCTCCTGAGACAAACAACCCCGTAAACCACAGTCCGTTAGGCTCATCACTGAGATGTGGGCTGCCCCGGCCTGCTGGTCTTGACCGTGGCCCCTGCAGGAGTCTGAACACGTGTTCTTTTCTCCACCCGGGGTGCAGTTGGGACCTTCTGGACCTCAACACGGTGCCTTTAATGATTTGGCAGTTAGTACTGACTATGAATTCCGTGACGACAAGGACGTCAGAGGGTGACTGAGAGACAAATTACCTCCTCTGGACGATTACTAGCCTGGATCTAAAAATAACACGCCAGGGTTAACAACCTGGTTCTAGGTAGTTCATGACACCTTGTGAATAAGACGCCTTAAAGGACAAAACACACAACTGCTGAGTTTTTATAAGAACTGGGCACACAGTTATGGAGAGTCACATAATTACATATTTCCTCCCCGTGCAGCCATATCATAAAAATCAAGAGGCAGAGAGTCTGCCATTCGTGAGGGCCCATGGGAGTCACCGAAGAAAATGGAGACAGACATTCTATTAGCTGAGGCCAGGCTCGGGAATGCTTAATGCTGCACGGGGAATAAATGGGGAGTCTAATCCACCAGGGTTTACCTAGAATAGCTATGCTTGGCCCCAGCTCCCGAGGACAAGAAAAATTGCCACTGCTATTTCCATTTATTCTGGGTCAAGCACTGTCCTAAGGGCTTCACACATATTAACTTATTTAATCAGCATGACAACTCCGTGAGGAAAATACTGTTATTATACACGACTTACAGATGAGGAAACTGAGGCAACTAAAACCTTCATCTGAAATCAAACAGCTTGGAGTTCCCGTCCTGGCTCAGAGGAAACAAATCCGACTAGGAACCATGAGGTTGCAGGTTCGATCCCTGGCCTCACGCAGTGGGTTAAGGATCCAGCGTTGCCATGAGCTATGGAGTAGGTCACAGACACAGCTCGGATCTGGCGTTGCAGTGGCTGTGGCGTAGGCCAGAGACTACAGCTCTGATTCCACCCCTAGCCTGGGAACCTCCATATGCAGCACCCCCCCACCAAAAAAAAGACCAAAAAAAAAAAAAATTCACACAGCTAGTAGGTAGAAAATTCAGGATTATAAGCCCAGGAAATCGGGTTCCAGAACCTGTGATCTTGACAGTCACCTTCTGTGGGGATGATAATTACATCGGCTACCATTCATTTTTGAGCACCTAGTAAGTTATATGGCATTAGGCTGGTGCTTTATATATATTATATCCAATCTTTAGAACAACTCTTCAAGGTAAGCGTGATTCTCCATGTTTCAAGGATGAGAAAACTGACGCGAGAAGGGGTTAAGTGACTTGGTCAAGGTCACGCAGCTATAAGTGGAAGGTCCAAATTGGTCTGGAATAAAGCTCTCAGCTTTTTTTCTGCTAAGCCACAAAGCCTTCCAATGAACTCTTTCTCTGTTCAAAGACAAGACTCTGTCTTGCTGGTCCCCCAAACTGCCCTGTGTCTCTTCTACCCAATCCTCTTTCATCCATGCGAGGAGAACTCCCAACTCTTCCAAAAAGGACTCAACCGCCACTTGGGTTCTATATGGACCAGGCCTATGAAAAAGTCACCAACAGACCTTTTGTTAGTCTTTAAATAAAGTCAGCTTGAGCCATGGCAGAAGGAAGCCAACCCTTGCTCAACACCCGATGCTAATTATGGGCAAAACCTTCCCTCAAGGAACAAACAGCTCCAAAATGTGCCCAAAATGAATGAGTGATGCACCGGTCCCAGGAAGTAAGGGGGTTCTTCCTTCTGGCAGCTTCCTGCTTCCATCCCCCACCCCACCCCAAATCACCCCATACTCAAAGGGGAACTTTCTGGTCCTCCACCCCTTCCTGATTTGCAGTCACGGCTAGAACATTCTCCACGGCCAGCTAACTCCGTTTTTCCAACTAATGCTACCCTAGGAGGCTGATGAACAACTCTGAACTCAACTCCAGAGGAGAAATCAATCCGCAAGAGGTGATGTAACTGCAGAGTACAAACCCTGGGCCCAAGGCCAAGAACGTGGACACCACAAGGGTTTCTCTTTAATTAGTTGTGTACCTAACCTCCCACAGAAAGGAGTACTGCAGGCTGAACAACTACCAGATTCCTGGGATACCTAAGTCCTACTCCCTCACGTCCCTTCCAACAGTTAAACACTTCAGAACCAGCCAAATAAGCAGATTTACATTCCATCTGAATTTCCTTAGTAAACTACTTATTTAATGTTAGCAAGAATAGGATATTGTCTTGTTCCCGTCCCCACTACCTAGCTCAGTGCCCAGTCCAGAATTAGGTCCCCCATGTGTGTACTGAATGAATGAATAAATGTATCTTTGAAATGCCTTTTTCACTGTCTGCAATCTGAGTACCACAGATACAATGAATATTTCCCTTTCATAACGCCTCAACCCTTATGGTGGGAAATCAAACACTTCCACAGCTTCAACCATCGTCTCTCTATGAACATGCCCAAATCTATATCAACAACCCACACGTTCGCCCTGAATACAGCCCTTCATTTTCTGTCAGTTACACAAATATCAGCTTCCATCTCCTTCTAGTATCTTACTCAAGCTCCAAAATCCAGATTTCTCACCCTCCAGCCCTTCAAAAACAGCTCTTTCTCCTAACTTTGGTATTTCTTTTTTTTTTTTTTTTGTCTTTTTGCCTTTTATGTAGAACCACACTCGCGGCATATGGAGGTTCCCAGACTAGGGGTCTAACAGGAGCTGTAGCTGCCGGCCTTCGCCACAGCCACAGCAACGCGGGATCTGAGCTGCGTCTGCAACCTACACCACAGCTCACGGCAACGCCAGATCCTTAACCCACTGAGCAAGGCCAGGGATCAAACCTGCAACCTCATGGTTCCTAGTCGGATTAGTTAACCACTGAGCCACGAAAGGAACTCCCCTAACTTTGGTATCTCTATTAAAGGCATCATTAATCTACCAGTCACCTAAGTCCAAAAGAAACGTCACAGCCCTCTTTCTTTTGTGCTTCCAAGATTACTTGAAACCCAAATCCCATTGGTCAGCAATTCCTGCAGACTCTTCCTGCACCAGGTGTTTTCCATTCGTCTCTAGACTGTAAGCTCCAAGACTACAGGGGACAGTGTCTGTCTGCTTGGCATGTGTCTGGCACAATACATACTTGCTAAATGGACTGAAGGATCGGTTTCTCTCCTTTTCATTCCTACCATCCCAGCCTCATTTAGATCCTTCTTACCTCCCGTGACAACTGGTTTCACCGTCTCAAGTTCTTTGCCATTGAGCGAGGTGCCACCATGAAGGTTAATCTTCTTTAAGGAGAGTGCACACCTTAGCTGGGACCCTCACGGCTTCCAGTGTCCATGGCATAGACCACGAGTCAACGTCTGGCATGATACGGTCTTAACTACTTCTGCCTCATCTCTCCACATGCACACACTGCCCCAACCAAGCCAGTCTGCTAACCGTACCCCAAAAGTGCTCTGTACTTTCCTCCTGAATACAATATGAACCCCTTCCTCTCTCTCCGTTTGTCAAAAATCCTGTTCATATTCAAGGACCGGTTCAAACCCCATGTCCTCCCTGAGGTTTCCTGACTCATCAACTGTGCACCCTGCCTTCTGCAGCACATCCTCGGTACCGACCCCATACGGCCTTACTCTGAAGATTTGTGTTATTATGCCAGGCATGATCCATCCCTGATTAGATCACAAACTCTTGCGGGAAAAGATACACGGCTTCTTCTTCTTTGCATCTCTCTCCTCTACAAGTCTAGAGTAAGGCCTTAAAAATGTTCAACCAGGAGTTCCCATTGTGGCGCAGTGGAAACGAATCCGACTAGTGTCCATGAGGTTTCAGGTTCGATCCCTGGCCCTACTCAGTGGGTTAAGGATCCGGCGTGGCCGTAAGCTGTGGTGTAGGTCACAGATGTGGCTCGGATCCAATGTTGCTGTGGCTGTGGTGTAGGCCGGCAGCTGTAGCTCTGATTTGACCCCTAGCCTGGTAACCTCCATATGCCTCGGGTGCAGCCCTAAAAAGCCAAAAAAAAAAAAAAGGCAAGTTCAACGAATATTTATTGTTGAGAAGGAAAAGCTGGAAGAAAGATAGAAAAGATGTTGGCCATGGGTCATAAAGTAACATAAGGTCTCTGTAAGGAACACAGCGGGATAGAAATGAGAGAGTATTCCTCTAAAAACTCCACAGGAAAAAAAATAAAAATAAAAAAATCCTACCTCAAAATAAAAGAAAGAACTGAGCTATTCAAAGCAGGAGATCAAAACCAAATGAGCTATGACTGAAAGGTAATTTACAGCAAGTCTATGAAAAATAAGAAAAAGAAAAAATGGGAAAAACAGCCAACGCATTATCAATTAGAGTCCTGCTGGGCAATATTAACACAGATTCCACTTAAAAGAGACAGTCGAAGGCTTAGCAACAAATAGGAAGACATTCAGACTCTTCAAGGAGCTGGAGAAAATACAAGAACGCCTTCCCTGGGAAGGTTTCCTACCCTCGCATCATATTATAACTCTGCTCTTCATCAATCCAGGCAGACAGAATTTCAGACATTAACAGGGCCCTCCCACAATTCAAAGGGCTGGAGGGAGCCTATTACCCACCTTAAACAAAGCAGAATATGATAGATACGAATAATTGCTGTAGTTCAACCTGCAGGGGGAAGAGAAGGGTGGGTGGGTGGGCTATCTAGAATCAGGCTCTGCAGTGGAGTCCGAGCTGGGTGAGCTTTTTGAGGGTGTCTGCATTGAGTCAGGGTGGCAGAGGACAAAAGATGAGCAGGAGAAAAGCAGAATAGGAAGCAAAGCCAAAGAGAGATGGGGTAACGGTTTCCTGGGTAAGGAGTTAGCCAAGAGAAGATGAAAATAGCAGTTCAGCCACTTTTGTTCCTAAATGTGGTTCCTTACAACTGTTAAAAAAAAGGCAAAAAAAAAAAAAAAACCACCCAACCTAACCCAGTATGAGGGGCTGAAATCTAGCCAGGTTGAGAAACCGGCATGGAAGAGGGCGGGACGAATCCATGCGTGCCAGTTTCGGCCCCGGCCAGCCTACCCCGTCCCAACTTGAATAGTTTCCACGTCCCTGAGACGCGTCTGTGCAGGGCTGCCGCTGGCAGCTGCTCTCCTGGCAGCGCAGGGAGACAAATTCATGGCATTGCTGGGCCAACAGCTGCTACGGCTCCGGGAGGGAGGTGACGAGGGCCCGCCGAGATGCTCCGGGCAGAGAATGAACTATTCTGGGGACCAGCCCCTGGAGTCAGCGAAATCGAGGCTGCGCCTCTCCGGCTGAATGAAAATACAGTACAACTGGCACTCCAGAGACCCAGGACACCCGCAGCCCTTCCTCTGTCCCAGCTTCTTTAACTTCAATTGCTTCTCGCCCTCGCGTTTGACCCATCTTTTCCGTTTCCCAGGGCACGATGGCAGCCTCGGCCCCCATTAACCTTAGGCCCACTGCCATCCCTTCCTCAGGGCCTCTCTGCTCCAGCTGATCTTATGCACCGTTGCCATGGTTACCTTTCCAAAGCATAGCCGTCCGTAATTATGCTCAGAAACGATCAATGGCTCCCCCACGCTTGCCGAATACAGCCCGAACTCTTGTCACCTGGCATGCGTGGCCCCTGTAATCTGGTCCCTCCCAAGTTCTCCAGGCTTTCGGCAGCATCACCTTGATGACTCCTGTTCTTTAGCAAAACAGGTGACTTACCCAACAGTTCTGTCTTTCCCAGTTCTGCTCCGGGACCCACACTGCTCTCTCTGCCTCAGCTGCTTCCTTTCCAATCTTTTTACCTTCCTGCTACAACTTCTGCATTGTCCCAACTGAGTTACAAAACCCACACCTTGAACTGGCGCCAGGATAAGAAGGCTAGGTTTCCATTTCCCATCCAGCAAACTTCACCTCCATGAAGCCCTCCCTTCTCTGTGCATTCACGGCGCTTTACAAAGTGGAGGAACGGGGAGTTCCCGTCGTGGCTCAGCGGAAACCAATCTGACTAGAAATCATGAGGTTGAGGGTTCGATCCCCAGCCTCGCTCAGTGGGTTAAGGATCTGGCGTTGCCGTGAGCTGTGGAGTAGGTCGCAGACACAGCTTGGATCCTGCATTGCTGTGGCTGTGAAGGCCAGCGGCTACAGCTCTGACTAGACCCCTAGCCTGGGAATTGCCACATGCAGCGGGTGCGGCCCTGGAAAAGGCAAGAAGACAAAGTACCAAATGCTCCAAGTACAATCGGGTGAGGGAGAAATCAGAATTTCACGTATCTACTGACAGTAACAGAAGCCACCCACTCCATGTAAAACTCGTGTATGTTTTTAGGAATAAGTTATGTATGAAAGTAGGATGTTGCCTGGATTCCCTTACTGGCCTTCTTACCGCCTTGCCTGTGTTAAAGGGTATGTCTCGTGGCCTCTTCTATTGGGCTGGACCACATGAAACTGCCACTGGGTGACCATTTTTGTCCTCCCAAACTGAGCAATCTCATGTTTCACTCTAACAGATTGAAGGCTCTTGAGTTGGAGGGTCACTGGAGCCGTCTTCACCTCTGTCACAAGGCCTTACAATGCGAGCGTATCAGTGAGGATGACTAGGATTAACTCTGGCAGGTTTTCTATCTGAAAGCCCCCATTTCCATCAGACAACACTCTCCTCCTTTACCTGCCATCCTTTTAATTGAGTTCTCAAAAAAAATTTCCCCCTCGCCTTCCTTGGTTCCCCTCTTCCTTCCCTCCCTCGCCCCCTCCTGGGAACTTCTATTTCTAGGAATTAACACTTTTTAGGTTATTTTTTTTTAAATTATTTTCATTTTATTTTTGTTTTGTAGGGCCACACCCGCGGCATATGGAGGTTCCCAGGCTAGGGGTCTGATCAGAGCTACAGCTGCCGGCCTACACCACAGCCACAGCCACACGGGATCTGAGCTGGCTCTGTGACCTACACCACAGCTCTGGGCAATGCCAGATCCTTAACCCACTGAGTGAGGCCAGGGATCAAACCTGCATCCTCATGGATACCACCAGTCGGATTCATTTCCGCTGTGCCACAATGGGAATTCCTATTTATTTTTATTCTTTTGTCTTTTTAGGGCTGCAACTGAGGCATATGGAGGTTCCCAGGCTAGGGGTCGAATAGGAGCTGTAGCTGCCAGCCTACACCACAGCCACAGCAACACAGGATCCGAGCTGCATCTGTGACCTATACCACAGCTCACGGCAACGCCAGTTCTTTAACCCATTAAGTGAGGCCAGGGATCGAACCCGCATCCTCATGGATACTAGTCAGGTTCATTTCCGCTGAGCCACAAAGGGAACTTCTAGTAATTAACACTTACTAGTCCCTAAAGTTGAGTGTGCCCAAGCCTTGGGTCCTGGTTTTGGTTGTTTGTTCTTCTTTCTCTTCGCTGAGTTTGTATCATTTCATATCTTGCGTAATCACTTTTACGCTTGACAGTCTGCTCTCTGTTCCTTGTCACCTCTGACCTCAGCAGCACAACATCTCCACGCGAAGGCCTCCCACTGCCCAGCACCGACCAGCCCAGAGCAGGCTCGCCATTCACAACAGGTCCTCCCTCAACATCCTCAGTTCTCTCAAGATGGCCCAGTTCTTCCAGGTCACCAGGTTAGAAACACGGCGTCACCTGTGACCATTACAGTTCTTCACCCAGTCGGTTACCTAGTCCTCTTCAATTTCTCCACTGCTTCCTGACTGCATGCCTTCCTCTCCATCCTTTTCGGCTCTCACATTGTACCTGGATTATCCTTCCCACCGCCAACCTCCAGCTTGGCCTTCTCTGGCCAAAAAACGCCTTCTTCTACCATCTTCCTCACATCTCTCCCCCCAACACGAGAACCCAGAGAGCTCACCAGCATGCTGTCACAGCAAATCTCAACTCCCCTGCCTGTCTGTCCAAGAACCACTATGAGGTCTTTGCTACTTATCTAAACCTTCTTTTCCACTGCTTCTGAAAAGACCTGTGTTCTCATAATATTTTGCTCACACCTTTGTGAAAGCCCTTTTTTACACTGTGTTATTTCCATGTCTCTTTTCCCTGTGAGCCAAGATTCCAGAGCTTATCTCAGTCTCTACAGAAATCAGCACAGAACACAGGACCCAGTAGGCATTTAAAAGGGGTCTGTTGAATAAGCAGATTGTTATTCAAGATAAGATCCTACGGGAAGCTATTCAAGGAACCTAGCCATAAGGTGACAGCCAAAGGAGTAGGAAGCCCCCTCTCTGAGTGCTTACAGCCCTTTGTCCTTTCGTTTTGCAGCACTTACTCTCAACTCATCTGTGTGATGCCTTCAGTGCCTATTTCCTCACTCCACTATAAGTGCCATGTGGAAGATGGTACTTGGTCACTGTTATATCCCAGACACTGTTCACTTGTCTGTCCTGAAAGAATTCAGACATTTGCTGAATGAATGCATAAGAACCTTCCTTTTTTTTTTTTTTAATTTTTTTTAAGCATCTGACTTTTTTTAGCTGCACCCACAGCATGTGGAATCCACATCACAGCAGTGACCTGAGCCACTGCAGTGACAAAGCCGGACGGACCCTTAACCCACCAAGCCACAAGAGAACTCTAAGCACCTTCCTTTTAATGAAGCTGGATCCCCCCAGCCCCTCTCCTCCCTCGCCACCAAACATGTCTGTTTCCTCTCTCCTGCATGTGCTCTCCTGCACAAATCTACCTTTAAAGCCCAACTGAAGTCCCACCTGCTTCATGAAAATGCTCCTGACCTACTCCAGATCCTTTATGATGATTTATCACTGACCTCTTATCACATCTATATTCTCCAGGAAACCAATGATCTCTTAATGAGGCCATTATTGTCTTTACCCTCTAATTGCTTCCTATATTAAAAATCTTTTCTCTCCCATCAGATATGTCCCCCTATGAATACACACAATAAACCTGTCTTGTATCTTCTTTCTGGTCTTTGTACAACACAGAGCACATAGCTGGCTCTCGATAAACACTCACTGGCTGTTTGGGGAAAATGAAGCCAGGTACCAGCTTGATCAGAAGGGAAATCAGTCCTTCCACCTCTGGAGAAAATACCCTGTTTCTTGTAGGTAATCTTAATTGGAGCAGTTTAGCACATTTGGACCTTAATTTACAGTAAATATATCCTTAAGCTAAGACTATATTATAGTACTAAAAATTAAATGCTATTTTAAACTTAAGAGGAGTTTATCAGGAGAATAAATCCAACTTTGAATCAGTTTTCGAAAGCAAATAATTCCTTCCCCAAACCTTCATTTATCACCTACTAAAATAACGTTTTATTCTCCCAGGATTGCTAATCGTAAAGAGAACAGGACTTGGAAAAGATAAGGGACTCTGAGGACAAAACATCTGGAAGAAATTCTCATTCTGGCTTCTACTGGAAGTGTCATATGTTCTCCTTAATCTGCGCCTCCATATTCATTGCTCAGAGATGGCTTGTAAAAATTAAATTGTGGCCCAAGTTATTAGGACATAAACAAAGATAGAAAATAGAGGGAAGCAAGATACACTTGGCGTTAATTCTCAAATTCACTCATTCATTTACTCATCCAATAACACTAGATGTATTATCCAACGTGAGCATGTATTAGCTGTTACATTAGGCACCATGGCAGACTGAAGATAAATCAGAAAAGTGTACACAGTCCACTAAGGGTAGATCATACAAGGCAGATACTGCCGGATGCCCTAAAAAAAGAACAACAACAGGAGTTCCCATTGTGGCTCAACAGGTTAAAAACCCGACATAGTCTCCATGAGGATTCAGGTTTGATCCTTGGCCTCGCTCACTGGGTTTAGGATCCAGCACTGCCCCAAGCTGCAGCATAGGTCACAGATGCAGCTCAGATCTGGGGTTGCTATAGCTATGCTATAA
Organism: Catagonus wagneri; assembly: GCA_004024745.2. Lineage (NCBI taxonomy): Eukaryota > Metazoa > Chordata > Mammalia > Artiodactyla > Tayassuidae > Catagonus > Catagonus wagneri. The sequence goes on from PVHT020000150.1 coordinate 319,712, forward strand.
GCCAGCAGCTGTAGCTCTGATTTGACTCTTAGCCTGGGAACTTCCATATGCCACAGGTTCAGCCATTAAAAAAAAAATTAATAATAATAAAAAATAAAGAACAGCAAAAATGCTGTAAGAATTTAGAAGAGGGAGAATAAATATTCTTCCGGGAGAACAGGAAAACTTTCCTGAAATAAGTTGCACCTGCAATACGTGCAACATGCATTAAAACATGAATACTGCTTCGACATGCAGAGATGTGAAGAATGGGCACTTAAAGGCGTTCCTGTCATGGCGCAGCAGAAACGAATCGACTAGAAACCACGAGGTTGTGGGTTCGATCCCTGGCCTCGCTCAGTGAGTCAAGGATCTGGCATTGCCATGAGCTGTGGTGCAGGTCACAGGCATGGCTCGGATCCTGCGTTGCTGTGGCTGTGGTGTAGGCTGGCGGCTACAGCTCTGGTTAGACCCCTAGCCTGGGAATCCCCACATGCCGCGGGTGTGGCCCTAAAAAGACAAAAGACAGGAAAAAAAAAAAAAAAGGGAATGGGTACTTAAGTTCAAATAACAGGATGACCAAAGGCCCAGTGGAGTTGTGTTCTGTTTGGTTACGGTATAGTGGAGCAGAAAAAGGAAATAAGGTTGTAAAGGTAGTCAGGCCGGATGTAGTGGGGCTTGAAGACCAAGCCAAGGGGTGTACACCTTTGTGAATAGAGCAGCACTTCTCAAACTTAACTGTGCACACAAATCACCTGGGGATCTTGTTACAGCTGATCTGGGGGTGGCACCTGGGGTTTTGTACTCAACACCGAGGCCGTGCTGATCTTGGGAGAACACGTCTTGAGTATCAAGAACACAGACAGCGGGGAGCCACTGCACAGAGAAGCTGCCTGATTCCCAGTGTGTTCCAGGAAGACGACCCCTGATAACCGTGCATCAGGCAGACTGGCCTGGGGAGAAGCTGGGGACCATGGTCCTCAACGCTGATTGTTAGAATCATCTGGGAAGCTTTAAACCACACGGTTACCTAGTCCTTACTCCCAGAGATTCTGATTTAACTGATCTGGAAGGGGGCCCAGATTTCAGCATTTTCAGAAAAGTTCTCCAGGGAATTCTAATGTGCAGCCAGGATTGAAAACCTCTGCTATCGATGATACAGCAAGTACTCAGATCATTCAGGCAGAGATGATGATGAGCTAAACTAGGGCAATGGTAGTGAGCAGAGAGTGAAGGGGCCGGTTGTGTAAAATCCTATAAATGCAGAAGGAACAGACCTCTGCCACTGTCTGTGCAGCAACCTAGATGAAGTTCACTTGTTCCCATTAAAGTCAGGGGGATGAAATGGTTAAGAACACGGACTTTGGAGCCAGACTGCCTGTGTTTGAATCCCAGCTCCGCTATTTATTTACTAGGGGTGTGTGTGAGTTGTGAGTGAGAGAGAGAGAGAGAGAGAGAGAGAGAGAGAGAGAGATATCTTGGTCAATTCCTTAACCTCTTTCTGACCCAGTTTCCTCAGCGGTACATTGGCAAAATAACAAGAACTAAAGATGGAGCTGTGAGTTAGCGTAAATGTAAAAGCCCTTAGAACCGTGCTTGGCACATAGGAAGAGCTATAAAGCTGTTTGCTGATTTTATAAGCAAGGTTTATCATCTATTCTGATCTCTCCCGGATGTCAAACGGCACGTAAGACTGATCTGGAAAAAGAGAGGTTCTTGAGGTCTCCCAACCCTCAGCCCATTTGAGGTCACCTGTTTCACGGACACAGTTGCCTCCCTCCACCCTGGACCCCACTCCCAAGGTCTCTAAAAGTAACAGTCGTGGAGTCCCTACTTGAACTGCTGGTCCTTGGTGCTTCGCGTCTTGGCCAGGAAGCGCTCTGCCAGCTTTTCCAGGTTGCGGGAGTAGTCCATCTCGATCTCAGCCTTCTTCCGGAAGAAGTCCTGGAGGTCCTGCAACAGCTGCACCCGGAGCTCACACTGCTGGTCCAGGCATTTCATCTGCTCTGTGAGCTGAGCGCGGATCTCTGCAACAAGAGCCGGGTGAGGCGGTCAGACAGAGATCCTGGGAAAAACCAGAACGCCAACCTTGACCCCTTCCATTTAGCTGTTCCCTGACCTCCGGAAAACTTAAAGCTTTTAATTAAAAAAAAAAAAAAAAAAGCAAAAGCAAGCCCATGCTGGCCACGTGATAAGAGGCACCACCCAAAACTCACCAACTCTTTTCGGACCCCCTGGAGAACACTGACGCCAGGGATCAGCTAAATCGTTTAAAAGCTACTGTATCTTTTAGCACAGGGAACTCTACTCGATATTCTGAAATAACCTGCATGGGAAAAGAATCTGAAAAAGAATGGAAATATGTATATGTGTAACTGCATGGCTTTGCTGTACACCTGAAACTAACACAACCCTGTAAATCAACTATACTCTAATAAAAATTTAAAAAATAAATCATTTGAGAGAAGCTGTTTATCAGATACAATAATATTCAGAGCTACCACTTAAGGAGCAATTGACTGTGCTCCTTTTCCTACACAGCCTCAGAATTGGGGCTGTCCTCTGGCAGAGCACCTAATGAATTTTCTCTCAACCATCCTAGTAGGTAGGTGTTACTTTTATCCCTAATTTAAAGATGAGAAAACCGACTCTTGAAGAAGTCAGGCTATTAGGTGGTGGAGCTGGGATTCGAACCCAGATGGCGTGTGAACTGAGAGCCCAATCTCCAACTTTTTTTTTTTTTTAGGGCTGCACCTGCCTGAGGCATACGCAAGTTTCCCAGGCTAGGGGGTTGATTCGGAGCTGCAGTTGCTGGTCTACACCACAGCCACAGCAACTCAGAATCAGAGCCACATCTGCAGCCTACACCACAGCTCACGGCAATGCTGGATCCCTAACCCACTAAGCAAGGCCAGGGAATCGAACCTGCATCCTATCATTTCTGCTGCGCCACGACAGGAACTCCCCATACTCCAACGCTTTATACTTTCTCCCATCATTTCAAAATGTTTTTCTGCAATTTCATTAAGAAGGGGAGGAGCTGGGATATTTTAATGGAGATAGAAAGGGCGATCAGCAATGAAACAAGCCCCCTCCCCCCAACTTCTAGGCCAGAAAACCATTCACTGTCAATCAGATTCCACAGTTTCCAATACCACTGAATGTAAAGTAATCTCCAAGAAGCTGATGGTTTCACCAACAAACATCACTCCTATCTCTGTTGCTTCATCCTCACAGATGCTCAGTCTGCTGTGTCAAAGCTGGAAGTATTTCTGGTGAAGCTCTAGCTTGGCAGCTTTCTGGCTGGCCGGAAACCTCATACCGGACTAGCAAACAGCCTCTCTGGAAATGCAGCGGGGGCCGCTCCAGACACAACCAGATCTGCCTCAAATGCAAGAGTGCATTTGTTCCTGACAAGAGACCTGGCACCTGCAGGAAGCAGCTTGTCAAAGCCAGGCTGCTTTTCAGCTCAGAGAAAGCCTGCAGTGCATATCCTGCTGAAGTTATGTCCCAATCGCCATCTGAGTCACAACAGAGTCATTTCTTTCATCTCCCCCCCCACACACACCCTCCGGGAGCCTGCTCAGCTCAATGCCATAGGAAGTGACAGTGACTCCAATGCTAGGGAAAAAGAGCACCTGTATTATTATGACTTTCCTTAGGCACACTCCAAATTCCTTCTCCAGTAACAGAACTGTAACAATGCTTTCTGTCTACGCTCTGTAATGCATGGGGTGGGGGGGGGTGAGATTTTTTTTTTCCCTCTTCGGTTGCACCTGCAGCATATGGAAGTTCCCAGGCTAGGGGCTGAACTGGAGCTGTAGCCGCCGGCCTACACCACAGCTCACGGCAACGCCGGATCCTTAACCCACTGAGCGAAGCCAGGTATCAAACCCACAACCTCATGGATACTAGGGTTCGTAATCTACTGAGCGAAAACAGGAATTCCCAGAATCTAGAGTTTTCTTTCTGAGCTGTGGATAAATCAGAGATGAATCCAGGAATGGAGCTATGACGTTGAAAAGTCTGCCAGCCACTCCCGAAGCCAAAGGGATGGGCAAATGGTGCGTTGACCCTTGCCTTGGAGTCGCTGGGAGTCCATAATCCATGCCAGCCTCCATTTTTGTCTCTTTGTGGTACAGATATCAGGATGTACCACAAGCATCTGGTCCTTTGTGGGTGATTTCAGGTGATCTGTAAGTGGGGTTCTCCCCCGCTTCGTCCCCCTGCCTCCCCTGCGCCAACCACCAATGCCATCCAGGCCTGCGGTGACCTCACCTGAACTGAAACTGAGCACCGGAGGATTGTTTCAAGCAGACAGAAGGCTGCGCAGAAAAGCCGCCGACCTCATCACTCATCAAAGCTCTCTTGTTCTGTGTTTTTTTGGAGTCTGATTACAAGGGTTGGGGGGGGAGGTCTGCAGAGGGCATGTCAGGCATCTGGCTCTTACCAGGGATCTCTGGGCCTCTTAGAGGTAACAGCCCTTGTCGAGACTACTCCTCCAGAAGGCATCTGCCCCACTTCTATCTTTTGTTTGTCTTTTTAGGGTCCAGCCTGCAGCACATAGAAGATCCCAGGCTTGGGGTCAAGTCAGAGCCAGAGATGTTGGCCTACACCACACCCGCAGCAACGCAAGATCCAGGCCGCCTCTGAGACCTACACTGTGGCTTGTGGCCACGCCGGATCCTTAACCCACTGATGGAGGCCAGTGGTCGAACCTGCATCCTCATGGATACTAGTCAGGTTCTTAGCCCACTGAGCCACACTGGGAACTCCCTGCCCCACTTCTATCCTTTCTTTTTTTTTGTCTCTTTGCGTTTTCTAGGGCCGCACTCATGGCATATGGAGGTTCCCAGACTAGGGAACTCCCATGATAGCCATGAAGTTCAAGAAGCAGACCACCCCAGGGCTGCCCTATCTGAGGTTTAAACACTTCCTAGGAGGCCCTTAAGATAAGTGAATTAATCTAAGAAGGCCCCACATGTATACAGCCTGCACAGAACTGCATCCTGACCTCCTCAAGTGCCTCAACGAATGGGCAGCATTACCCAAAGGGACCCCACCCGCAGGCATTTCCCCTGGGCCCCTGAAGGAAAGAAAGGGAGCCTGTGTTTACTGAGCACCTTGCATGGGCCTTTATTTATTTATGTATTTATTTTTTCTCTTTTTTGGCCGCCCTTTGGAAGATGGGAGTTCCCAGCCCAGATATCAGATCTGAGCCCGCAGTTGCAACCTAAGCCACAGCTGTAGCAATGCTGAATCCTCAACCCACGTCGCAGGGCTGGGGAATGAACCTATGTCCCAGCTCTCCCAAGACATGGCTTATCCTGTTGCACCCCAGGGGGAACTCCCTGATGGGCCATCATCTCATTTCATCTTTACAACAAGTTCCTAAGGTGTCCCCAATTATCCCAGGCACAGAAATGAGAAAACTGAAGCATGACTTGTTAACTGACCTACCAAAGGGTCACACAATTTGGTGCAAGAGGTGCTGAAGCCAAATCAAGGTTTCCCTTGACTTGTCAAAGAGGCTGACAGCGGGGCAAGGAAACAGGAGAGATGGAACAAGAGTCTGGATGGAGTCTCCGGCGTATTTCTGGGGAGATCGTGCTTTTCCGGCTCCCACCCTTGGCATGTCCCCTTCCCCACCTTCCAGCTGGGGCAGTGACTCAGGCCCCCAGAGCCAAGTTTGGAGCAGCCCGGTGACTCACCAAGCTGCCCGTGTTCCGACTAGTCCACAACCAGGCTGGAACCCTTCCTGTTTCCTAGATCTACTCTACAGGGCAGCTTTGAAGGAAGTGAGAATGCACCATCCCCACCCGGATCCAGAAGGAGAGGCTCTGCTCACAGATACCACCTGCCACTGCGGTTAACGTGGGTCGCGACGCCACAGGGCATCTCCCCTCCCCCACAACCTGCCAGGAAGGAGAACCGCCCCAGCTCCCGCCCTCAGACCCTCAGAGCCCGTGCACGGAAGGGAGGGTCCAAGCACCCCCACGTCCAGGCCTGCAGCTCCAAGGCAGAATGGCTGCTCTGTCCAGGGCAAAATGCGCCGCTTCGGGCTTTTGCCGTCACTGCTGCTGCGATGACAAACAATGGTCCCCAAGAAGGCAGCTGTGCCAGCCCCAGTCCTCTGGCCCTGCATACAAGGGGCAGGAAACAATAGGCCACTGAATGCCAGCACGCCTGGGCCATGTGCCCAGGCTGGAGGTCCCTGTGCCCTCTGACCTACCAATAAACTAGGAGGGCAGAGAGTAGAAAGGGGCAATTTATAAAAACACGGAGGAATCCGCATAGTTCCATCCACACGCTTCCAGCATGCTCAAGCCAAGTATGCACGTGCACACGTGTGGACACACTCAAAGGCTCACACTCAGGCCACCCACACTGTGCTCTAGCACAACCGATTCAACGAGCCTTTGCAAATCCAGTTTATAGTTGGATGAGAGTTCCTGGGGGCTGTGGACGATGGGGGGCTCTGTAAGTTTTGTCCCTAGAACTTCCCTGGAAGAAGCTGGAAGAAGTCAAGTTCTCCTTTTCTAGAAGCAGCTGTATCTCAGGGCTACAAACGAATTCCCTGGCCATCGAAAAAACCCAAGGACAAGGGTCACCGTGAAAGACCTGCAGGGATGCAAGTCAAAAATGAGCTCCCCTGGGCACCTCACACAGCCCGTTTATGCAGCCAGTGTTTACTGAGCCCCTACTGCAGGACAGACCCTGTGCTGGGCAGTGGTGACAGAGGACAACACAGGCCCAAGCCCTGCCCTCAGGAAGCACGACCCGACAAAAAGAGGAGGGAAAAGAAAGCAAGACAGTCTTTACTGCTTTTGCTTTGCGTTGTCTTGATTATAACACAGCTACAGTAATAAGCCCGACCTGAAGATCAAATCTTTTAAAATGATCAGCAACAGGCAGAAGAGATCAAGCAACGAGACCAAGAAAATTTCAACATCATCTGACTCTGTTTTTTAAAAAAACGACGTGAATAAAAACTACAGCGTCCCCTGAAAAAGGGGCCACGTTTTAGAACAAGTTTCCTGGAAAGTAGAGTCGACTTTTGATTAGTATTTCATTCAAAGAATCGAGGCAAAATTTAACCCCACGGTTCTGGAACTAGATCCTGCTGATGGGTACACTATCTTGAGAATACACCCCTCTCCCCCCAAAAAAAAGAAGAAGAAGAAAGAGCCCAAAATTGTACACTTTGAACGGGTAAATTTTATGCTATGTGAATTATATCTCATTAAAAAAATTTAATCCCACCAAAGCAGCGTGTCCTGTTGAGCACCTTCCTGTCTGCTAAAAGGGAAAATGGCTCAACAAACAGACACCAAAAGGAGGAAGGAATTCTTGGCTTCCATTTCTCTCCTTGCATGGGCCGAATTTCAGTTCTGCACTCAATAGTCTTAAAGCAAACTTTTTTTTTTTTTTTTTTGCTTTTTAGGGCCACACCCGCGGCATGTGGAGGTTCCCAGGCTAGGGGTCTAACAGGAGCTGTAGCTGCCGGCCTTCGCCACAGCCACAGCAACGTGGGATCCGAGCCGCGTCTGCAACCTACACCACAGCTCACGGCAACGCCGGATCCTTAACCCACTGAGCGAGGCCAGGGATGGAACTTGCAACCTCATGGAAGCTCATGGTTCCTAGTCAGATTCGTTTCCGCTGCGTCACGACGGGAACTCGAAAGCAAACTTTAGAAGCTGTCCCTCAGGACAGCAAAGCTTGGCCACGCACAACATTGCACTCCACCGGCAGATCACCATTCCATCACTTCTGGAGGGTGTCTGATCAAAACCTGGCAAGGAATGTTTGTATGCATGAGTTCAAATCCAGGATCAACAGGCACATCCAGAAAAGCCCCCTGGAGGACGCTGCGATCCTAACTACACCTGTCCTGGGAGTTAGAAGGAGGCTCACGTCCTTTTTAGAAAGATGCCGAAGGGTCACAGAATGGATGCAATGCAAAGAAAAACTAGACCTAATATGATACCAGTCATTTAACAGAAACAGTCAAGGCCCTGTCGCAGCGACAATCATGGAGACTCTAAATTACGTAACACCTGCCGATGCAGGCGACATAATCCTCTGAAAGCTGTCCTCGCCTCACCCAGGGAATTCATCGGTCAGCAGAGTACTAAGGGAATTTGCTCAGCTTATGGCTTCCAACCCCAAGCAATTAGCCCTTTCCTTTCCCTCTTTCAAAATTCATCTCCTTCTTCTGGAATTTTCTCTAAGTCATATGAATCCCACGCTTCTGAGCAGACAGTGAGGGGGGAGGGCAGGCCCGGAAAGACGCAGTCTTTCGGGAGAATGATGCAGGCAGGTCCCTCCCTTCTCCTCGATGCGCCAGCACGTAGGGGACAAGAACTGTCACTCCCATAGGTCCCGTTTGGAGCCCGCGGAGCATGAGATCAGCCTGTGTCCCCCACTGGGAGCCGGGCCCCACTGCCAGTCTTCTTCCACAAAATCTGCCTCACCTGCTTTCAGCCTTTCACAAACACATGACATCACCTCCGCCATCGCGGGAATATTCATTCCTAGTACCTTTCCAGCGAGTGTTATATAAGAAGACAATCGCGTCTTTCACCAGGCGGCACCCTCCATATCTCTTAGCAATACCTCTTATCACAACAGTAATCTGTCCCTCTAGAACCGCTCCCCGGCCGCAAAATGCTAGAATGCCTTGCCAAGTCTCGCTCTTGACCTTGCCTCTAGAAACTCAGTAACGGGAGAGCCTTAACAATTTTTTTATGGGACAGTGGGGAACAGCAAAGCCCGGAGAAGGGAGAGGAATTGTTGGAGATCTCACAGCTATTTAGCTGCAAATCTAGCCCTGGGACCCAGGTCACTGGGTTCCTAACCCAAAGTTCTTTCTCACTTATACTCTTACTGCAAATATTTATTTGAGCCCCTTCCAGGTGCCCCGAGAGTGCAGAGACGAAAGTCCTCTGTCAAAGTCAGCAGAGTGGCCAGGCAGAAACAAGTAAAAGAACTGTAACAAACCAGGTGAAATAATAATACAAATAAACAAGGCACGCACACAGTGTCGCGAGAGCAGAGGGAAGGGAGACACACGTCACCCTCAATCCACCTGCTAGACCGTGTCTTTCGGTGGCCGACATTAATACTTATCTCTGAGTCGTCCGCATGCCAGAAAAAAAGCCATCACGCCACTCCTAGTAAACTGGAAAATAGCAAATACTTTCCCTCAAAGAGTGTGATTGATGGTCTCCTTCCTTCTTACTTCACTCTGCTGATTACAACATAGAAACAAACATGAGTTGATCCAAGCAACCAACCAACAAATAGCTACTAGGCTTCCCAAATATGTGGATGTGATGTAACTTATCGTTATTATTGTTCCTTCCTTGCATCCATATCCTCCCTCACTCTCAGTCCCTGTGCTTTCGATAAAGCAGATTTCACCTCTGGTCTCTCCAAAGGCGGTTACCTCCAGGCCCTGTTTAGGAGCTTCAAGACCTGGGGACAATGGCAGTCTGAGGCGGTGCAGCCATTTTGCCACCACGAGTACAAAGCCTGTCTGAGAAAGAAGCCCACCTGGAGGAAGCAGAACCGAGACATGAGAAAAGGCACCTTGAGCCCCGGAATCCAGTCATGGCCAGATGCCAGCCCTATCCCTGGCCCTTTCTATCACACAAGTCAACTGATTCAGTGTTTGCCTAAAATAGTTTGCTTTGGGTTTCTGGTCCCTTGCAAATGAAGGAGTTCCAGTGGATGCAGTGGCAGATTCTCAAGTATTCAGAAGCATGAAGGTCCCTGTTCTCAAGGAACTTACCATCTAATTGTGAAAACATTAACAAAATATGCATTTTCAAAATATGTAATTGTTTATGTGGTACATAATTATGCAAGATACAAATATATATAAATTCTACTGTTACAGTATGCTATAAGAATGAAATCAAGGGGAGTTCCCGTCGTGGCGCAGCGGTTAACAAATCCGACTAGGAACCATGAGGTTGCGGGTTCGATCCCTGGCCTTGCTCAGTGGGTTAACGATCTGGCGTTGCCGTGAGCTGTGGTGTCGGTCGCAGACGCGGCTCGGATCCTGCGTTGCTGTGGCTCTGGCGTAGGCCGGCAGCTGTACTCCGATTAGACCCCTAGCCTGGGAACCTCCATATGCCGCAGGTGCGGCCCTAAAATGACAAAAGGCAAAAAAAAAGAATGAAATTAAGAATAAATACAAGTGAAAGTCTTCAGGATTCAGAGCAGTGGGGACTCACTGCTAAAATAAGATTTCTTGAGAAAGATGAAACTCCTTGAGAGGAAGAAATTATTTGTTTGGATCACCGACTTATTCCTAAATACCCAGCATATGGTATACCTCCAAATTTGTGGAAGGAGAAGAGAAAATGGGAGGAAATGATACAAAGCTGTTTTCCCATCCACCTCAACAACAATACTTAAACATTAGGAGGCAGGGCAGTGAGAATGAGGACTTCTGTTTGATTTACAATGTCGTGTTAGTTTCAGGTGTACAGCAAAGGACATTAAATTCTACATGTACAGGTACCCTCTTTTTCAGATTCTTTTAATCGTAACAAAGTGATTAGACTATACATGTATACTCTTGTTCAGATTCTTCTTTTTTTCTTTTTAGGGTTGCACCTGATGCATATGCAAGTTCCCAGGCCAGGGGCTGAATTGGAGCCGCAGCTGAAGCCTACGCCACAGCCACAGCAACACCAAATCCGAGCCGCATCCATGACTTACACCGCAGGGATGGCAAGGCCTGAGCCACTGAGTGAGGCCAGGGGTCCTCACAGAGACAACATCGGGTCCTTAACCCACTGAGCCACAATGGGAACTCCTCAGATTCTTTTCCCATTAGGTTATTACAGAATATAGTAGAGTTCCCTGTGCTATACAGTAGGTCCCTATTGATTATCTATTTTATATATATATATATATATATATATATATATATATATATATGTATTTTAGGGCTGCACCTGCAACATATGGAGGTTCCCAGTTCCCAGGCTAGGGGTCGAATCGGAGCTGAAGCCACCGGCCTGCACCACAGCCACAGCAACTGAGGATCTGAGCCTCGTCTGTGACCTACACCACAGCTCACGGCAACGCCGGATCCTTAACCCACTGAGCAGGGCCAGGGATCGAACCCTCATCCTCATGGATGCTAGCCGGGTTCGTTAACCGCTGAGCCACAACGGGAACTTTAGATTATCTACTTTATATACAGTAGCTTACAGGCTAGTCTGGATTTCAAAAGACCAGAAATGGAGCTGGTGAAAGTTTGTGTCAGGATGAAAACAGAGTTGGGGGAAGAGCAGAGCGGGGGAGATCTGCTGGATGGATTCCAAGGCCTTCTAAATTGAGAGAGGGCGTGAGCATTAATGAGCAATCCAGGCTGAAGGGGACAGAGGTCAAAATGAGTGGAAGAATCCCAGGAGTGGAAAATCCTTGCACGTAGCAACACTAATCAATGCTTAGTAGTAATAATACATACTTTAGAGCCCAAGCTACCCCTCCCTACACAGTGGTGAGCAAACTGGTCACACTGGGTAAGAGCCGTCACTGGGTCCAAAGGTAAGACCTGGAGCTCCCATCGTGGCTCAGCAGAAACAAATCTGACTAGCATCCATGAGGATGCAGGTTCGATCCCTGGCCTCGCTCAGTGGGTTAACAACGATCTGGTGTCGTCTTACCTGTGGTGTAGGTCACAGACACGGCTTGGATCTGGCGTTGCTGTGGCTGTGGTGTAGGCCAGTGGTTCTAGCTCTGGTTTGATCACTGGCCTGGGAACCTCCATATGCCACGGGTGCGGCCCTAAAAAGACAGAAAAAAAAGCTAGACCTTCACCTTGGTTCACCTTGGTTCACCTTGGTGGGAGGAAGCGGGGCAACCGGAGTGCTGGCCTCTTGGCTTTCCTTCTACTAAGTCCTCTCCGTCGAACTTTAAGTTTGACCATCTTCAATTCGGTCTGCCCTTCGTTAGTCATTTCTAACTTAGGAAAGAATGACCCTTTCCTCCCCTTGCATTAAGAGCACACTACCTAAAAACAGCGCATGCAGCTTTGGAGATCAAGAGAAACTAGCCAGGGGGAAGGAGGAGGAGAAAGACGGCCTTAAGAGTCTCCAAAGGACATTCATTCATTAATTTTTGAGCCCCCAAGTGAAGATGCAGAAAGCAACCTCTTAAAAAGCGGATGCGTGGGAGGGCGTGAAGGGGACTATCTCAACACACTTTAATCACCGGGACTGCTCCTGGCAGGCAGCCTCAGCTCTTTCAAGCGACTCAATAGAAAGTCAAAGACAAAAGGCTCCCAAATGTACAAGCTGCCACATCAAATGCCAAAGTAGTAATTTGAGCTCCGAGGCCTTGCCTGAGATGTTTAAGAAACAGAATTCCTAGGGTCCAAAGTCTAGGATTTAACATGTACTACAAACTGAAGACTTGGAATAAGATGACCAACAGCTCCTCTGGGGAATGTCACCTAGTCTGATGGCCCAGACACATTTGCTGGAGGTCAAGTGGAAAGTCAATTGCCAAGGACTGTGATCATCAGCCATCGAGTCTAGCAGATATCTGTGTCAGGATCTGAGTGGCAAATCATTAGAACACACGAGAAACTACATGACATTGTCTTGCTTTCCAAGAGCTTACAACCCAACTGGGAAAAAGAGGAGGCTAAATGCAAAAGTATTCAACTGGATAGGCTGTGTGTGTGCTAAGAGTCAAACTAATGGTCCCAGACCATGGCCACATTCAGGGAGGCCATCCGTGTAAAGCAGGGTTGGCCTGAGTTAGTCTTCAGGCCTTAAACTGGGGAGGCTGTACAGATGTCAGAGCGATGAAGGAAGGAGGGCTGTGATGACTACAGCAAAGGTGGGAGGCAGGAATGGGCGGATCAAGCTCAGGAGGCTGTGTGAGTAGAACACGGCGATATGAAGGTTTACTCAGAAGAGGATGGAGAGAAAGAGGGGGCTGGAAAAGCGAGAGAGAGCCCACGAGCTCTACGAGCTGGTCAGATACACAGGTCCAAAGGGCTCCGTCAACTTTGGCCACAGCAAGGGGAGAGTCTTGAAAAGCACAAGGGCAGCACAAGGAGAGTCAAAAAACCCAAGGATTTCCCTACCAATCCACTCCTGAAAAGACCCAATGTCAATTTCAACACGTTCACCATAGGTAAGGGGCCACGGTAAACTGCATGTTGCTCAAGGCTCCAGTACAACCAAACGGCAAACACGCCAGATCGATATTCAACACCAGACTCTAAATCCCTAGACAGCTGGCTCTGGAGGACTGACTTCATTTCGTGCAGGAAGCCAGCTTGGGACATGGCACCGGCACACTGTTTCAAGTTGAGTTCCACCAGCACGGACCAAGCCCCTGTTGGCTGTCAGGAAAAGAGACAAAAGAGGATGACTACTGAGGACCAGCAGATTCGCCTGGCCTTCAAAGTGCCTGGGGAACTTCCTGTTGGAAAGATGCAGTTTTGTTCTCCAGCCTGGGCTTCTCGGGAGAGGTCAAGTATGGAAGAAGACATCTGCGAGCCATCAGCAGTTACACAGGAGGATGGAGGTAGCCGTGAAAGTACACGCAAGGAGTTCTCATTATGGCACAGTGGTAACGAACCCGACTAGCATCCATGAGGACTCGGGTTTGATCCCTGGCCTTGCTTAGTGGGTTAAAGGGTCCAGCATTGCCGTGAGCTGTGGTGTAGGCTGCAGATGCAGCTGGGATCCTGCGTTGCTGTGGCTGTGGTGTAGGCCGGCACCTACAGCTCCTGTTAGACCCCTAGCCTGGGAACCTCCATATGCCGCGGGTGCGGCCCTAAAAAAAAGATGGAAAGAAGGAGTTCCCATTGTGGCGCAGTGGAAACGAATCCAACTAGGAACCATGAGGTTGCGGGTTTGATCCCTGGCCTCGCTCAGTGGGTTAGGGATCTGGCGTTGCCGTGAGCTGTGGTGTAGGTCGCAGACGCGGCTCGGATCTGGCGTTGCTGTGGCTGTGGCGTAGGCCGGCAGCTGTAGCTCTGATTCGACCCCTTGCCTGGGAACCTCCATAGGCCATGGGTGCGGCCCTAAAAAGCGCAATAAAATAAAAGGAAAAAAGAAAAAAAAAGAAAGTGCATGCAGCTACCCAAAGAAAGCATGTAGCATGAAAGAGAAGTAGACCCAAGCATTTAGCTGGAAAGCAAAAGAGGAGATAGGTAAGTAGACTGAGAATGAAAAAAGATGTACAAAGGTGCACATCTTTGCACTTACACAAAGGTGTAACTGCAAATTACTTAATGATAGTGGGGCAAAGAGTTTGTTCACGTCGGCAAAGGGCCTAACACGGTTGAGAGGCTGTTAGACATCACCCGAGGTGACTACAAGTGTCTTGCTGGCAGGCCGGGTCAGCCCACACTGCTCCAGTTGCAGTGGCTGTCCTGGTCCCTCATGTTGGTGGTGGCCTGGCCTGACAGTGTCTCGCCCTGTGCCTGCGCACGCCTCTCCAGGCCCACCCCAGGGTTTCCCTACTGACACTGAGGCGCGAGAACTGGAGGGATGTGCTCAGTCACCAGCCATGCCGCGAAGTCGCATAAGGGAAGTTGAAGCTCCACGATGTCAAACCCTGACTAATAGGAGATGGGAGCCGGCAGATGAAACCTCCCTTGCGGGCTGTTCAGAGAGGTGGTGGCTTCACATATTTTCTCTGAAGATGTCCTGCGAGACCAAAGAGTCGGCCTCTCTCGAAGCTGTGGGCAGCCTATAAGCAGCCCTTAGATCTCTCCTCACCTCCATTTCTCACTTCCCTTTCCTACCATTCATTCCTGCTTCCTGGTGATGGCTTACACAAATAAAGCACAAGCTTTGGCCTCTAGAGCTCTATCTTCCTGCAAAACCCGACTAAGACACTTACCGTGTACCAGGCACTGTTCTAAATGCTGGAGAGATCATCTTTTCTCTCCGCCCCCCCCTTTTTTTGCTTTCTAGGGCCACACTCAAGGCATATGGAGGTTCCCAGGCTAGGGGTCTAATCGGAGCTGTAGCCACGGGCCTACGCCACAGCCACAGCAACGCGGGATCTGAGCCGCATCTGTGACCTACACCACAGCTCACGGCAACGTCGGATCCTTAACCCACTGAGCAAGGCCAGGGATGGAACCTGCAACCTCATGGTTCCTAGTCGGATTCATTAACTGCTGCGCCATGACGGGAACTCCAAGATCATCTTTTCCTTGGTGACACTTATTCCCCAGTGAAAGCATCTGCTTGGTAAAGTCTGGATACTAGCTAAGGATATTTCAAGCACTCCATGTATTTGGAAAGTGACTTGGTTGGTTACGAGAACTGGTTTGGTTGACTACACTTTGTCCTCCACGGAAAGGTGAGCCATCTCTGCAAAAGCTCTGGGCAGGTGTTTCATACACAATCAATAGCGATCACAGATGCCATTTACTAAATACTTTCTACGTGACTCATAGAAAGTTGAGACAACATGCACGGATAAAAGTATATTATCTTACGTAACCCTCGAAAAGTCCCAGCGGGGTAAATTTGCAGTAAAGCAGACTGGTTACCAGCCCAGACTGCATTCAGAAAGACCTGGCTTTCATTCTAGCTCTGCCACATGCGAGCTGTATATCCTCAAATAAGATGCTTAAGCTCTCTAAGTCTGCTCCATTACTTATAAAATAGAGTTTGTAAGAGCAGCCACCCCAGCGGATTGTTATAAAGAGTAGGAGAGATAATGCAGATAAAGTGTTTATTATATGCTGGGTCTCTGGTCAGATTCCCTTAAAAGTCAACCATAATTCTTCCCGCTGCGCACAGGGCGGCCACCGAGGTTCAGAGAGCTCGTTAACGGCCTCGGGTCACCCAGATACTTACAGATCACAACGGGATCTAAACCTAGATGCGTTTAATTCCAAAATCAGTGCTCTTAACCAGGCTCCTACATTTTTAAAAATTAAGCTGACAGAGGGACTCATTTGGTTGCCTTTTATACTGAAGTCCTATAGTTCTAGGTTGAAGTCGCCCGTACTGATTGGGTAACAAAAGAGGGCCCGGGATTTCTCCAACGGCTCCAACGAAAGTCCTCATCCTCGCTGCTGTATCTCTGAATGACGAAGCATTTGTGTGGGAGTGGGGTGAGAAAACACCTTTCTTGAAGGAAATGACTTCTTCTTGAAGGAAATGAAAGCAAAAGTCCATGCCCACCTAGAGAGCTATCAACTGCAGGGAGGGCAGAGCAAAATCTGAGTTCCACTCAACTTTCTGTGAGTTTCCTTGGCACAAAAAATACTTTTTCTTCATTAAGTGATATTTAATAAATGGCACCTGTGATCACTATTGATCCCTGCCAACAACTGGAAAACAGACTGTCTATAATTGGAAACAGACTACCTGGGCTCAAAACGCCAGCTCCATTACTTACTAGCTGTGCGACCCTGGGAAAAGGACTTAACTTCTCTGTGCCTCAATGTCTCCGTGTGTACAAAGTTCATTAATAATGGTACCCACCTCTTTTGTTTTTTTGTTTGTTTGTTTTTGTTTCTGTTTTTGGCCATGCCCATGGCATGCAGAAGTTTCTGGGCCAGGGAGTGAACTCGCGCCACAGAAGTGACCCAAGCCACAGCAGTGACAATGCCAGATCTTTAAAACACCGAGCCATCTGGGAACTCCCTCTTAGCATTTTCATGAGTTAACATTTGTAAAGTAACTAGAATAGTTCCTGGTACATTGCAAGTACTATATCTGTTTTTGCTAAAGACATAAATCAAGTCTGTCTCACAGGCTCTTTGATACTTTAACTTTCTAGACAAGAAAGTACAGCATGTGATAGAAACTGAACAGAATAAATGAGTGGCTTCCTAACTTTTACTCATCAACAAACACACACACACACACAGAGACGAAACAAAATTTCATGAAAACAATACATACACCATAAACTCTGATATTTTGACATTTTTTTTTTCAAAATGCTGGTTGTGCCCCATTAATTTGATTTCATGACCTGGTAGAAGGTGTTCACCTGCAGGTTTAAAAAGCTCCGGAATAAACCACATGACCACTAAAGGCAGAAACAGAATAGAGTCCTCAAACCCTCGGCTCATTACTCATCGTTATTATCAAGTCAGAAAGGGCTTAAGTTTCACTTCTGGCTGGAAAAGAAACTCTGCATGCTGGGTCCTCCTCCCAGCCCCTCCACAGTTCACATGAACACTAGAAATTCAGAGAACTCCAAGGAAACAATAGACACATTCTGCCTAGGCAACTCCTGTTACTGTTGCCCAATCGGACGTGCCACCCTTATGCATCAGCGAGAATTCCTCCTCCTCCTGTTCTCTGAGTTTCGCCTTCCTGACTTTGAAGTCCAGCAACTGAAGTCACCCATCGCACCTTCAGAGCAAAGACGCTGCTGCTCTAACACAACAAAGCAGTGGCATCATGCGGTTAATAAACAGATTATACCTAGGATAGGCAAAACATTAATGGTTAAGTTGCGGGGGGGTGGGGAGGAGTCCTTGCCATCTAGAGATAAATACTGAAATATTCAAGGATGAATAATGTCCGGTATTTGGTTCAAAATGATGGAGGGGAGTGGGAGGCAGTGGGGGATAGAAACAAAACAAGACTGGCCGTGAACTGAGCATTTTTGAAGCAGGGGGATGGGCACATGAGATTTCACAACCCTCTCCTACTTTTATATATGCTTGAAATTTTTTGTAATTAAAGGTTTTTAATAATCTAATTAATGGCATATTTTTAAAATGGTCTTAAAAGACTCATAGTAAAGACAAAGGAAGAGAAACAAAACAGAAAAAATACCCAGAGATATAATACAGGGCAATTTCCTTAAAATGAAGGGCAAATTAAATCTGGGGCTCAATAGAAGCAAATCTGACTAGCATCCATGAGGACGCAGGTTCGATCCCTGGCCTCGCTCAGCGAGTTAAGGAGCCGGTGTTGCTGTGAGTTGTGGTTTAGGTCGCAGACACAGCTCAGATCCCGCGTTGCTGTGGCTGTGGTGTAGGCCGGCGGCTACAGCTCCGATTTGGCCCCTGGCCTGGGAACCTCCATATGCCACGAGTGCGGCCCTAAAAAAGACAAAAACAAACAAACAAACAAAAAAAACCTGTGAGTAGAAAAGGGGGACTATGCACCAGGAAAGGTACATAATCAACATCAAGACACATGCTGTTTCAATTTTTTAACTTCAAGGACAAAGAAAGAATTATTTAAGAATCAACAGAGAGGAGTTCCCTGGTGGTTCAACAGGTTAAGGATCTGGCATCACTGACGAGGCTTGGGTCGCTGCTGTTGGTATGGGTTTGATCCCTGGCCTGGGAATTTCCACATGCTGTGGGTGTGGCCAAAAAAAAAAAAAAAAAAATCAGTGGAGAGAAAGCAAATTATCTGACAAAATAGGGAGGGAAATCAAGGTGGTCCCAGATTTTTTCACAGCAATATCTGAGGCCTGAAGAAAATGAAGCCAGGTTCTAAAAAGATTCTAAGGGAGGAATTCCCGTCGTGGCACAGGGAAAAGGAATCTGACTAGGAACCGTGAGGTTGCGGGCTCGATCCCTGGCCTTGCTCAGTGGGTTAAGTATCCAGCGTTGCCGTGAGCTGTGGTGTAGGTCGCAGACGCGGCTCAGATCTGGTGTGGCTGTGGCTGTGGTGTAGGCCGGCGGCTACAGCTCCTGTTAGACCCCTAGCCTGGGAACCTCCATACGCCACAGGTATGGCCCTAAAAAGACAAAAAAGCCCCCCCCCCCCAAAAAAAAAAAGACTCTAAGGGAGAGCAAAGGTGAGCCTAGAACCTTACGGCACACACTGAGTCACCGTTCAAGTGGGAAGAAGGCTCAGACATTCGCCAACTTGAAAGACCTCAGCCTGTGTAGACCCACGAGCTCTTCCTGAGAGACAGAAATCCTGTACCCAGGAGATGCATCAAAGCAAAACCACAGGAAACAAAGAAGCCGTGGTCAAAGGACAGACGGTGGATACAGCGCCAAGACCCCCCGAAAACGGGAGCGTGCGGGTCGGAATGTATATGTCAGCAACACTGTGAAGGAAACAAAACCCAGGTAAGTGGCAAAACTGAGAGCTGGGAAAGAGAGGTACAAGCAAGGTTAAGCATATGAATCTGCTCATCGTTCTAGGTAAGGAAGCAGCCAGTCTGTCAAAAAGTGAAGATTGAACTTAAAATATAGTTAAAAATATTAGCGATGACTTCCGCCTCCGAGCGATTTTCATAATCACTTTCTTCACCTTAGAGAGAACTCACAGGAATATGACCTTTTGTGGAGAAGAAACATTAAGCTGAAGTTTCACCCGTGCCTTTACTTGCACCTCAGTCTCTTCTTCTTCTGTTAAAAATTCAAGGAAAACTCAATCGAATTGTTTGTATTTTGAAAGTGCGTAGGGCACAATGCCATGCTTGTGAAATAAATGATTCTGCTCTCATCAGCCAGCCTTCTGTTCCTGGGCTGCAGAATGTTAACACTGGAAGAGAAAGTCCACATGCCTGTCCCCAGATCCACCGCCCCCCACCTCCTCTCCCGCCCTCCGGGTCTCAGCTCCTAGCCTAGTTATCTTCCCACCTGCCCACTAGAACCCGCGCCTTCTTGCTCACTCAAGGCCCTTGCTCCTGAAATCACACACTGACATTCCCTATCAACATTTTCCCTCGCCATCGGATCATTCCCATAAGCAAACAAACACGCTAATTTCCCCCCATCTTATTTATTTTTTTGAAGATTTTTATTTTTTCTATTATGGTTGATTTGCAATGTTCTGTCAATTTCGGCCGTATAGCAAAGTGACCCAGTCTCACACACACACACACACACACACACACACACTTTTTCTCACATTATCCTCCATCACGTTCCATCACAAGTGACTATAGCTCCCTGTGCTGTACAGCAGGATCTCATTGCCCATCTGCTCCAAATGCAATAGTTTGCATCTACATGGGGGATTCAGTGGTAGAAAAAACAAAGAATTTATTTAAAAAACAAACACGGTTTCCTTGATCTTCCCCTCCCTCGCCTTTTGCATCCAGCCTTCTCTTTACAATAAAACTCAAGAGTGGTTGTCCATCCTCGCTCCCTCTGCTTTCTCTCTTCCCTATTTCTCTCTAGCCCATTGTAACCAGGCCCTTGCTTTTCCGCTCTTGTGGCAGGGAGCCACGACCTTCACCTTGCCCAGCTCGGCCAATTCTCTGGACCCAGCTCACTCCACTACCACTGGAAATGGAAGAGGGGGTGATTCCTCGGCTCCAGGACACCTCCCTCTCCTAATACGCCCTGGGACACACATTCCCAATCTCTTCTCCTGGATCTTCCTCCCTTCTCCCAGCCTCCAATTGCTGACACCCCAGGGCTTCATCCAGGGCCTCTTTTCCACCTCTGTGGCTTCCTAGTTTATCCCTCCCAGTTCTGTGCTTGTTGACTGCCACATTTTTGTCTCCGGTCTGGACCGCTCCCTGAATTCCTGCCTCCTAGAACCACACATCCTCTTGGACGGCTAACAGGTACTTAGAACTCAACACGCCCAAACCCGAGTTCTCAATATCCACCCTGACCCCGTGTTCCCTGTCTCAGTCTTGGCAACACCATTTACCTGCCAGGCCAAAAACCTTCAGAACCTTATGACTGATTCTTTTTTCTCTCTCTCTCCGTTCCAATTCGTGCGCGCGGCCTGTTCACTCTACCTTCAACATTCAACACTGGGGGTTTGGGATACAAAATCTGTAAAATTGACTTGTGATGATTTATGTACACCTATAATTGAAATAAAATCTATTAAAGTAAAACAAACAAACAAAAAAAACATTCAACCGGAATTAAACCTCTTCTGCTTCCTTCTGCCAGTCCCAGCTTAGTCCAACACAGTATCATCTTGTTCAGAATGACTGTGACAGCTTCCTAACTGCTCCTGCTGCCACCACCCTCACTCCCCTAGAGTCTAGTCCCTGCTCATCATCCTCCAACAGCTTCACGTTGGAGAAAAAAGCTGATGGCTTTTTTAAAATTTGTATTAGGGTATAGCTGATTTACAGGGTGGTGTCAATTTCTTCTGTACAGCAGAGTGACCCAGTCATATGTATATACATACGTTCTTTTTCTCATGCAGTCTTCCTTCCTGCTCTATCCCAAGAGATGGGATGTAGTTCCCTGGGCCGTAGAGTAGGACCTTTCTAAAGCCTTACACTGGGCTAGCCCCTGGCCTCTCTGTTATGTTCACCTGACTCGCTGGTCCCCAGTCACACTGGCCTCTCTGTTCACAGACCATGCCAGGCATGCTCCCACCCCAGGCCTTTGCATATGCTTCCCTTTGGCTTGAAGCATACTGCTCCCCATTCATATGGTTTGTTCTCTCCACTCAATTCTTTGTCCACACGTTGCCTTGTCCGAGCAACCTCTGTGGCCACTCCATGTGAAAGAGCCCCTGACACTATCTATGCCCTCACCCCCTTTTATCTTTCTTTAAGACGCTTATAAGTCTATCTATGTATTTATCACCTTATTCTCCCACCAGAAAATAAGCCCCACGATAGCAGGGACTTCACTGCTGATCTCTGGTGCCCTAGCCAAACGCATACTAAGCACTCAATGAATACTCATCGAATGAATGAACGTAGATCTCTTTTGGCATAATGGAAGTTGGAACATTTTATTGCAGTCTTCTATGTACTTTTCAGTTCTGCTTGGATTTTTTAATGAGCATTTTCTATCTTATAAGAAAACCCATAGCTACCCCTTTAAACATTAAAAGAGAAAACCAACCAAAAATCAAAGGAGAGATGCATTATCTAATCAGCTGTGCTATATCCTGACAAGGTTTTTCGCCCCATTATTTATGAGAGCCACAAAAGAGTTCACAATGTAATGCCCACAGGGTAGTTTTCATAATTAATGAAACTTTTTAGGAGGAAACTTTGCTGGAACCAAAGTTTTAATTGCCCAGGGCTGACCAAAGAGTACAGAGGAAAGGCTCCCGAGTGAGATGAAAACTGGCAAGGTTTTCCCAACTATCACTTCCCACTATAATACTTTTTCAGTATCGCTGCCAGAATCTGTTAGCATCCTGCAAACTACAGTTGATCTTAGGTAATGGTCTTAGGTCGTACATATACATAGAGAATAAAAGTGTAACTTTCAAATAACCAGACACTTCTGAACATGCAATGATCGGGGTCACGGGATCACAGCGGCCAGTGAGAAGATGAAAAAAGGCCCCTATGAGCCCACGACACACCTACCACCAGGAAAAGTTCCTGTCCATGCAACCAGCCCACAGCAACAGCCAGCAGTATCATTCGGCAGGTGGAATGAACTGCTTCCTCCACTCCCAAGAGGCTCTGAGGAAAACGGAGATCAGAGGGCCACTCCCTTGTCACTGAGGACTGGGGCCCAATCGCAAAATCAAGGCATGAGCGGCCAGGCCACGGGATCGGTGTCTGTCCTTTACAGGCTCAGCTCCAGTGTCATCTACATCATCTGCTCTTTTTGCGATGAAGGGAGCAGCGGTGGAAAATATGTAGTTAAAGCCACTTTATGATATCCTGCCATTTAGAAATAAAATTTTAAAACTATGTTTAAGTCATTGTTTTAGAGTCCAAAATGCAGATTCCGTGGACTATAACTATCTCTGTCACAACTATTTGCCATTGTTGCACAAGAGCAGCCAGAGAGAATATGTAAGTGAATGAGTGTGTCTGTATTCTAATAAAACTTTAAAAAAAATTTTTATTATAAAATAAAAAAAGAGTTCAAAATACGAAAATTCCACACATTAGATCAAGAAATCAAGTTTCTCTCTCTTCTTTTGGCCAGGAAGTTCCTGGGCCAGGGATTGAACCCGTGCCACTGTTGTAACGGAGTCACAGCAGTGACAACACTAGATCTCTAACCTCCTGAGCCACAACAGAACTCCATCTTATTTTTTAAAGATGTATTAGCAAGTCATTAAATTTCCAACCACATTTTAATGAAGTTGGTCCCAAATTAAGCACAATATTTTTATCTTTAAATGTATTTTAACAAATCACACTCCTTTAATAATTTATTTCAATAAATTAAATTGTGCACATCACTTGCTAAATGAGAAAAGGAAAAATTATCTTTATAGATAATGGAGGCTATTAAACTTTTAAGTCTATGTTAAAATAAACTGTACACTATAACTGTAATAATGTTGATATAAAAGAAAACACTTTACATAAATTCAATTCTTTATCATAGTTCATAAAAGTGACAAGATTATTCTTTAAATTCTTGATGAGGTTCACGAATTCTTTTACTCTGAAAGGAGTTGGTAAATTTGAAAATGTTGCAAAATGCTAAGTCTAATATAGAAGTCTTTTTGGTCAGACGCCAGCAATTTTAACCAATTTCATTTCTCTTGACCCTGAGCCTGCCTTTTCAAGGAAGCTAATCTATCAGAGAAAGGCAAAATTATTGCAGTGTGAAGAGCCCAGAATCAGGGGAAAGCAGCAGACAAGCCTCGCCTGGTCCAGGGCATGGAGGATCAGAGTAAGTCCAAGGAAGGGGGCAGGAAAAGTACTCCAGCCCAGAGGGAACGGCATGTGCAAAGGCCCAGATGCCAGACAGAGGAAGCCACCTGCAAGGAACAGAAATCATCTAAGGAATTCAGAGAAGCCAAAGAATAGAGTTAAAGTGGGAGGGTGAGAAAAGATGAGACTGATTAAAAAGAGAGGCAGGGGTCAAGCCCCGGAGAGTACTGCAAATGGTCTGAAGAACAGTGGAATTTTTCCTTGGAGCAATGGGAAACCATTAACACATGGAGGAGAAATTAGATAAGCAAACTACAGTGTTTTTAATGACCTAAGTGTTCCACTCCGACAGGGAGCCAGAGTAGAAAGGAAATGTGAGACCTTTTATTTTCAGAGGGTTGAAGGCTTTTGAGACTCTTCATCTGCTGGCTCCCTCAATGTGAATACTCCAAAGAAAGCAAAATGCAAATGCTCCACAGAACACAAAAGCCTGGCGCATCCAAGGATCAGCCCCAAAACGACCATCAGCTCTTGATCTTTTGAATAGATCTGTAGCATCATTTAGACAGTAGAGGCAGCGGCAGGGTATCTGCGTGAGTTCGAAGATTTGGGTCTCTGGGTTTCCCTTTCCTCATCTGAGAAACTGCGATTAGTATTTATCCTCTTCCTACCCACCTCACACCCTTTGAAGGCGACGTCTCCAAGAATTAAGTGGAAAGGATTTTTCCAGCTGCTTTGACTCAATCCCAGAGACAAGAAGAAATAAAGGCTTCAGAATGTACGGTTAAAAGTCGGTCCGATCTCACTGCACACCCCTGAAAAAAACACGCCGCTGTTCACACCCAAAGATGGGCGTGTATTCACAATTTGTCAGCAGGCACAAAATTCAGAGTAAAGTCAGCTGACAATTAAAAAAAAAAAAAACTAAAGCAAATAAAATACAAACTAAAGACACTAAAACTCCGCTCTTGATTCAATGTTTCCACAGTTACGGGGCAGGCTTGGTCCACCTGCAGCTGAGTAAATTAGCCTGCATTTGGGAGACTGGGGTTCTAGATCTGTGACCTGCATTGCATTTTTTTTAGGGCCGCACCCTTGGCATATGGAGGTTCCCAGGCTGGGGGTCAAATCAAGAGCTACAGCTGCCGGCCTACGCCACGACCACAGCCAGGCAGGATCCGAGCCACGTCTGCAACCTACACCACAGCTCACGGCAACGCCGGATCCTTAACCCACTGAGTGAGGCCAGGAATCGAACCCACAACCTCATGTCGGATTCGTTTCTGTTGCGCCATGATGGGAACGCCGCACTGTATTTTGTTGTTGTTGTTGTTGAATTACTCATGATTTTACACGTCCCCCAGAAGTTATTGCCGATTTTAAAGATCAAATAGAAAGTAAAAGCCTTGTGCTGTGGGTTCCATCCGAGAAAAACACTCTGGTTCCTATTGTTTGGTTCGTCGAGGTTTTTAAAGGACATTCCAGAAAATCACCTTAAATTATTTAAAGCATCTCCAGACTTTGAGGCAGGGATTCTGCCAAAATTTACCTTCTGAAATATTTTTGAAATCATTAAATCATGTTTAGAGTAAAAGACACGAAATTACACAGTAGCCTGACTGGATGAACCCGATTCCCTTAGAAATTTCATTTTCCTTTCCCACAGAAGCACTTCCTCAACTTTTAGAAAAGAAACCTCTATTCTAGTTCTCTATTATTAAATGGCACCGTTCTCAGAATGAAAGGCTGGGAGCACAGTTCCTCTAACTCCAAAGCACTACGCCGGAGCATTTTATACACAGGCTGGACTATGACACTCAACACAATGTATGGTCATTAGCAATTTACATCTGTCCCTGCTGCCAGGCTAGGGGCACCACAAGTCCGAGACCTTGTCTTATTCATTGTTACATGCCAGCACCTAGCGCAGAGCTGGCATAAATGTTGAATTGAAATAAATGGAAATGAGTTGTGCTTTCTCTGTCTTCAACAACGAATCTTTCGCGGATTCCAACAAAACCCCCGAGTTAACTACGTGCAGATCCTGGGGCAGCCAGACTCACAATGAGGATTTCAGCCTAATTGCCTCTTTCTCCCCTCTTCCTTCCCCTTCCCTCTCCACCTCCAGCGGGAGTTCCCACTGGAAATTGCACAACTCTTTGTGTGCAGAGAAACAACCAGCTTAGTTCCTGTTGACCTGAACAGCATAATGTTCTGGTGCAATAATGTCTAACTTCATAGAAGACTACTAAGCCCAATCCAGGTTCTTTTCTAAGAACTGTCATTCCAATTTCAACTTTTTTTCTTTTCTTCTTTTGGGGGGGGATGGGGTGGAGTGGAGGCTGTGCCTGCAGTATGTGGAAGTTCCCTGGCCAGGGACTGAACCCGCATCACAGCAGCGACCAGAGTCACTGCAGTGACAATGCTGGGTCCTTAACCCACTGCACCACATGGGAACTCCCAACTTCAACTTTTATCTCACAGAGCTAGAACCTTCCAAGGCACTCACTTCTCTATCTTTACCAGTCCCGTAATAAGCAAATACAACTTTTGGATAGGCTAAGACAATGTTTTAACTTTTTCTGATTGTGACCTATAATGAGCAATACATGTTACACTGTGGCCCAATACACACACACCTAAAAAAAAAGTGATGCAATATTTACCCTTTCTACATCCAATGCACTTTGATAGCTTCTATCCTTTTTTTAAAAAAAATGCTATTTTATTTACATTTCCGAAGAGCTGGTGAGCGGTGGACAAAATTGGTTTCACAACCTGCTCGGCAAAGGGGTTACAACCTGCAATCAAAAACACAGTCAAACCTATTTGTGGACAGGTCTCTGGTCACTGTTTTCAAAACCTGTTTGGAGACTTGAGGTAATAACCCGACAGCTCTTGAAAAGAAAGAGTTCCCGTCATGGTGCAGTGGGAAACGAATCCAACTAGGAACCATGAGGTGGCGAGTTCGATCCCTGGCCTTGTTCAGTGAGTTAAGGATCCAGCGTGGCTGTGAGCTGTGGTGTAGGTCGCAGACGTGGCTCAGATCCTGCGTTGCTGTGGCTGTGGTGTAGGCCGGCGGCTACAGCTCAGATTCGACCCCTAGCCTGGGAACCTCCATATGCCGCAGGTATGGCCCTAAAAAGACAAAAAAAAAAACCCAAAGAAAAAAGAAAATCAGGTACATAAGATGACATCCTCATCTAGAACAAAACAGGCCACACCGCATCCTCCCTGTGGAAAACCACGCCACCACCGGGCTTCTTAGCATAAAGAAACAGAGCGACTTGGTACGAAGGTCAGAGCTAGGCTGGATCCAGATACTCCTAATATCCAACTAGGCCAAGAGAGAACTTCTCCCCCCAGTGAAACAGCCTTGGCGGTGATGCTCTGGCTGTGTTTTTCTGGGAATGAAGGTGGGTGACGAAGAGAGCGATGTGGCCTGACCATCTCTTCTGGGAGTCTGAGCTGCAAAAGGCTTTCCCATCAAGTTCTTCACTTAAATGCTTTTAGAAAGTTCCTGTCCAGAATTAGAAAGTATTTATATGAGAAGTGGTTCAGGGAGTTCTCCTGTGTTGCAGCGGGTGAAATATCTGGTGCCATCACTGCAGTAGCTCAGGTTACTGCTGCGGCGTGGGTTTGATCCCTGGCCCGGGACTTCCACATGCTGCGGGCGTGGCCAAAAAAAAAAAAAAGAAAGTGTTACAGAATGCTCTCTGGAGTAAGAGGGTTGATTGCAAGGCAACACCTTGAGAAACTGATTAAAAGTATACCAAACATGCCAAAAATCACACGTGAGCTTCTTGAAGCAGAAGAAAGGGAGAAGCTGGCCTAAGAGAAATATGTGGACTTCCTGTTCTGTGGGCCAGGGAAGGGGGAGTGGGAGGAATCTTACCAATGGACCATGTCTCAAAAACCCCAGATTCGGTGCTCCCGTCACGGCAAGGTGGAAATGAATCCGACTAGGAACCACGAGGTTGCAGGTTCGATCCCTGACCTCGCTCAGTGGGTTAAGGATCCGGTGTTGCCATGAGCTGTGGTGTAGGTTGCAGACGAGACTCGGATCTGGTGTTGCTGTGGCTGTGGTGTAGGTCAGCGGCTACAGCTCAAATTAGAACCCTAGCCTGGGAATCTCCATATGCCACGGGTGTGACTCTAAAAAGCAAAAAACAAACAAACTATATCTGCAGGTATGGCCCTAAAAAGACAAAAAAGACAAAAAAAAAAAAAAAAGCCATGCAATATTAAGAAAGCCAAAAAGCCCAGCTTCTAGGTCCCCAGTAAGGTTTTGGTGCAAGTTTCTCTATATCTTCCCTCAGAATCAATCTCCCTTCCCAACCCCAAATTCCTAGAGAGATGAGGTTAAAAAGATGGCAGAGATACAAAACCATAAGATCTGCTGGTACCTAGTGTGATGGAGACGGAGATGATGGAGAGGGAGATGAGGGAGATGAGGGAGATGATGGAGATGGAGATGATGGAGATGGAGATGATGGGGATGGAGATGGAGATGATGGAGATGATGGAGATGGAGATGGAGATGATGGAGATGGAAATGGAGGTGAAGATGATGGAGATGGAGAGGTACAGATATAGATGTACACATACCTACTTACAGCAAAAGCCAGTGGCCTACATGGCACGACACAACTAAATGCTCAAACATCGTCTTCCCTACAGACCCTGCCTCTCCTCCGGGACCTCATCTCCTACCCCTCCCCCACCCCCTCCAGACCACACTGCTTTAGCCACAGAGGCCTCCTCGAATACACCAAGCACACTTGGGCCTCAGAGCCCCATCTTACGGCCTCTGCGCTGGCTGTTTCCCCCGCCTGGGAGGCTCTTGCCCCGGAACCCACTTTCTCCCTCCCCTCCTTCAAATCTTCACACAAATCTTAGCACAAATGTGACCGACTTTATAAAAGTTCCCCACTCCATGCTTTTAAATGCAACCTGACCTCACTACCCTGATCCTCTTGACTGTACTTATTATTGGCTAAATACTAAGTAATTTATATCTGCATCAAGTTCAGTTTTTTTTATTTTATGATTTTTATTTTTTTCATTATAGTTCAGTTACAGTGTTCTGTCAATTTCTACTGTTATAGCAAAGTGACTCAGTCACACACACACACACACACATTCTTTTTCTCACATCATCCTCCATCATGTTACATCATGACAGATCGGATATAGTTCCCTGTGCTTTAGAGCAGGATCTCACTGCCCATCTCCATCATGTTTATTTTTATCTTCCTCTTCCCCCACTGGAATGTTAACTCACAGAGATCTTTGCTTTATTAATTGATATAAACAAAGCACCTAGAGCAGTAACTCGTACCTGACAGATGATCAATATAATATCTGTTGAATGAACAGATGTGTGAGTAACTAAAGGAATGAATAAATCTAGGGCACAGAATAACTCTCTTCACCTACTTGGTGAGGGCTTACACAACAACAAGACCTTCTGGAGTTCCCTAGTGGCTCAGTGGGTTAAGGATCTGGTGCTGTCACTGCAGTAGCTCAGTGGTGTGGGTTTGATCCCTGGCCCAGGAATTTTTCTGTGCTAAGGGTGCAGCAACAACAACAACAAAAACAGAGGATCGGCCTTCTAGTCACAGATGGAGAAGAATGACTGAAACACAAATATGATCATTTATATTCAAGGACAATGCTCAAAGCAATGGTGTAAAATTAATACTATCAGATCCTCCTCTGTTTTTACAGAGCAATAGTTTTCTGCAGGTGGAAATGACAGCCGCCGCCAAAGAAGACAAGCGCAAAGAAAGGAGGGATGTTTACAGAAAACCAGAAACTTTTAAAAGGCCACAACTTATCCACGAGCTATTTCTATTTCCCTTTACCTGAGAAGGAACAAACAGAAGTTTTAGAAGATGTCTTTGTCAAGTCCCCGAGTCTACAGTTCCCTCTAGAATGACTGATGAACAACTATGCATGTACTTATCCTTTTTTTAATTTTATTTTTTTTCACTTTTAAAGTTTTATTAAAACATAGTTGATTTACAACGTTAGGCTAATTCCTGCTGTACAACAAAGTGACTCGGCCATAGTGTGTACTTATCTAATACAGATAAATATCAAATACATGCCTCAGAGAAGAAAGAATAATTTCCCTTCATTCGGGCAAGATTTGAAATCAGATTTATCTGATGGCCAGACTACGAAACCACCAAGATCTTGGGTTGTGTCCACTGGTCCCGCGGGTGAGATGTGGACATTACAGGGCCTGGCTCAGGAGCCAACAGGTTGGATTTCCCATCCTGAAATTTAACAGGACTTGGCAGCAAATATCCAGCTGCTGCGCAGTAACAGTTATGGGAAGGTATCGCCCTAAAAATAAAAGAAGGGAAGTTAAAAAGAAGAGTCCCCCATTGGTTTTTGTCTCCGTGTCACTGACGAGCTAGTGCCCTGAAGAAAGGCAGATTTATTTCCCACCAGCAAGCATCGTCCCCAGACCCAGGAAAGCCCCAGAAAGGATTGCAGGCCACGAGGGGGCAATTTCAAGAGGGACGAGGCCATAAAACAATTAAAGAGGGAACAGGTTAATCTGTAGTTGGTCATAATCCATATGTCCGAAGCAGCATTGCTGCAAATGGCAATCTCGCATCAGTCACCAGCTTCCCAACCCAGGCAATTTTCTTTACTCTCCCTCTTCCTCCCCCACAAAACACATCTGAGGACAAAGCAGAGACAGAAAGAAGGCAGAGGGTGAGCTTCTCCACATCTAAGCCCCTCGGGCAACCTGAATTTACTGAAGCCACTCTCCCAGGAGGGGGCATATTGTGACCAAGCTTCCTGCAGTCCCTCCTGCCATCTGCAAAATTAAATTAAATGGTCCTTCGCTTTTGAAATCCTGCCATCAGTGTACCAAAGGGAACATCTGAGTATACCAGGCAGGAATGATGGTTTTTTCTTTTTGCCAACATACACAAATCATTAGGAGATTAAGTCTCTGAATAGCTAATGTGCATTTTCATAAAGAAGGAGAAGTTAAATGCTCAGTCTAACACCCACATCGAGGGCGCTGAAAGGGACCGGGCTTGCACTTGCTGCTGTCCTGGGAAAAGGATCAAAAGCAGGGCAGACAGAGAGCTAATGGTTCTTCTACCACACTTTTATGGGGTGGGGGCAGGGGAATGGACATGGGAAAGCCAGTACCAAGAGCTAAAGGGGAGGAGAAAAGGGTCGCTACAGGTCTGGAAGGCTTGGGAAAGGACCCTTAGCGGGGAAGAGTTCCCCGTACCACACCGCACCCCACAGGAGCTCTGTGGTGTTAAACCCAAGGTCTTTGGAAGGCCTGCTGTCCCCAGGCTGCAGATGGATGATGCTCTAAGGCAAACTGGGACTTAAAGCAAAGCAAGGTATTCTTGTCACTCTGGTCCTTTCTGCCCTATCACCGTTTTCACTTTCTGACCCTAAACCCCCAGACTAAAGATAACAGATGGTTTTAGCAATCCATCTCGCCTACCTTCCCCTGCCTGAACAGATTTTCACACCCACCTAGTCTCACTTCCAATATGCCTAAATTTGGAGCAGTGGAAGCAGGTGGGTGAAAAAAAAAAAAACAAAGGAAGGGAAACTGAGGAAATGCCAGTCTTCAGAGCAGCAGTATGTAAGTTGACAGGTAACTCAGATTGGGAACAGACCGAATACAGAATTAACAGGTCAGTCATATTTAACGCAAACCATTTCAATCGAACAAACCTTTACTGAGCACTTCCTACTATGCCCTGTGCGGAAAGACCAGAATATGATTGGTCAGAGCCCTGATCAGTCTACAACACAGCAGGCTCGGATTCAGGCCCCACGAGGGGACTTGGGGCAAACCTAGAAGAGGCTCTCGGTTAGGGGTAGATCAGAAGGAGCTATGACTACCTCCAGGTCACTCAATTTTTTTTCTTTTTAGGGCCGCACCCACCACATATGGAGGTTCCCAGGATAGGGGTCAAATTGGAACTGTAGCCGCCGGCCACAGCCACAGCCAAGCCAACGCCAGATCCCAGCCACGTCTGCGACCTAAACCATAGCTCACGGCAATGCCGGATCCCGAACCCTTAACCCCTGGCAAGGCCAGGGATTGAACCTGCTTCCTCATGGATGCTGGTCAGATCTGTTTCTGCTGAGCCACGATGGGAACTCCACACAGAAAGGTTTTTATGGAAATGAAAGGTCCCCACAGAAGCCTGCAGTCTAAGGGTCATCGAAACTAGGACCATCTCTTCTGAGCTTTCACACTGCCGTCCTCAAGACGGGCTGCTCCAGGGCCTGGGTCGGTCTGCCACTGAAATGACATCAGACTTCTCCGCCACTGATCGCCACTGTCATGACCTGCTGGGAACTAGCCAAAAGCACAAGTGCAAAGCCTTCAGGCAGAAAGATTCTCACTCTGGCTCCCAGTTCTTCTCAGAAAAAATCAACGGCGTGAACGATCAGTATGTCACAGCAGACGGCTTCCACCCGAAAGGCGCAAGGTCACAGAGGAAAGCCAAGGTGACAGAGTGTGAATGCTGGTAGAAAACACACATCCCCAGACAGCCTCTTCCCCTCTTCCCCTCTCCGAGAGCAAAAGCTGATCAGGTATGGGGAGGACAATCTCCTGCAACAGTCTGGTACACGTGACACCTTCCGCCGTTCCCCCCGGAAACCATCCTCCTTGGGGGGGGGACCAGAGCATCGTCCAGAAATGCGGTAGCTTCTCCCGTTCTGCAAGGCTTTAGAGCCAAGCCGGGGCTGCCCACTGTATCTGCGCACCCTGTTAACACAGGGTTCCGGGTCTCTGCCTGTCTGACCCTCAGAGATGCAAAATGTGGAGCAAAGGAGTGTGTGGCTGCAAAGATGGAGAGAAAAGGACAGGGTGAAAGGAAAGTTTAAAAGTCTCTCTTAGGTAATTATCTTCTTCATGTTGCTCTCCTGGATTTTCCAGATTGTCTATGAGAAACCTGTTGCTTTCCCTAATTAGAAAAGAGGAATAAATGTCACTTAAAGTGTTTTTGAAAAATCATTCACAAGCACTACCCAGAATGCTTTGAGGCAGTCCCTGGAGGCGCCCTAGGGTGAGTGGGGGTGGGAGGGGGGAAACAGGGGATGAGAAGCTGAAAGAGTTTTTTTTTTTTTACAAAGGAGTTTTTTTTTATTTTATTTTGTCTTTTTAGGGCCGCACCTGCAGCACATGGCGGTTCTCAGGCTAGGAGTGGAATCAGAGCTGCAGCCACCGGCCTACACCACAGCCACAGCAACTCAGGATCAGAGCCGCGTCTGCAACCTACACCCCAGCTCACAGCAACGCTGGATCCTTAACCCACTGAGCGAGGCCAGGGATCGAACCCGCAACCTCATGGTTCCTAGTCGGATTCGTTTCTGTTGTGCCACAACGGGAACTCCAAAAAAAGGCAGTTTTTTTTTTTTTTAAAGGAGACAATCGAGGGGGTTGGGAAAGGGTGGGAATTTCCTAGCATTTATTGTGCACACACAGAAAAAAACAATTTATAACAGAAGGAACCTGTTTTAGTGTGCTGCACGAGGAAAGACTCAAAATAGAGAATCGCTATTTCTAGGTATGTTCTGAGAAGACAGATTTGTACCTCGATGTTTGTGCCCCTGGGCGTGTCAGGCTATAAGACTCTGGTCGACTAAAGAATCCTAAAGGCCGAGGGATTCTCGAACGTCTCAAAAGCCGGCCTCCTGTCTATCAGGAGGGTCGTGGCCCCTGCGAAGGTGCGCCTCCATCTCTGCTCTCCTCGTGGCCCCCAGGGACACTGGGGTCTGACAGGTTCTTCATCAGGAGTCTCCTGAGAGAGGTTTGAAGGTGAATTCAGTGCTACATGGGCCCAGCTCCGAGGGCACTGCAGCGAGGGGAGAGACAGAGGCCAATTTCCAACAGAAACATCTGTTGCCTTCCATCTCGGAAAACTGTTGGCAGAGAATACTCTAGGAGGATTTTTTTTTTGTTTTTTGGCTACAAAAAAAGCTAAGGGAGTTCCCGTCGTGGTTCAGTGGTTAACGAACCCGACTGGCATCCATGAGGACGAGGGTTCGATCCCTGGCCTCGCTCAGTGGGTTAAGGATCCAGCGTTGCAGTGAGCTGTGGGGTAGGTCACAGACTCTGCTTGAACGAGAAGGGGACCAAATTTCTCCTTCCTGAACTCTTGTCCATTTTCACCAAAGCCTGAAGGCTAATGGCTCTCCCCAGCACCGGTACAACTTGGCCTTGCAAGATCCCTCTAACCAGTTCCCAGCCCAGCTCAGTATCTTCTCTTACGGGCTGAAAAGCCGGAGGTAGAGAAAGGAAGCTTATATAGGTTCCTCTCTAGGTAG
The DNA here is from genome assembly GCA_004024745.2 of Catagonus wagneri. Taxonomy (NCBI): domain Eukaryota; kingdom Metazoa; phylum Chordata; class Mammalia; order Artiodactyla; family Tayassuidae; genus Catagonus; species Catagonus wagneri. The sequence continues at coordinate 353,531 of PVHT020000150.1, forward strand.
GTCTATCTAGCTGCCCATGGCAAGACTCTGCTAGGTCAGCAGAATCTAAGAACTGAGAAATTAAATTCTCTCTCTCTCTTTTTTCTTTTTTTTTCCATCTCAGCACTGTTACTACCTCACAGAGAAAAACTCTCTCTCTCTTTTTTTTTTTTTGGTCTTTTCAGGGCTGCACCGCAACATATGGAGGTTCCCAGGCTTGGGGTCTAATCGGAGTTGCAGCCACCGGCCACAGCCACAGCCACAGCAACGCAGGATCCAAGCCGCATCTGCGACCTACACCACAGCTCACTGCAACACCGGATCATCAACCCACGGAGCGAGGCCAGGGATTGAACGTGCATCCTCATGGATACTAGTCAGATTCGTTTCTGCTGAGCCACGATGGGAACTCCCAGAAATTAAATTCTTAACTCCACCAGCACCACCACTCCACCCTCCACCTCGCTGGGTGCTCACAAGCCACAAGGGCGGTTTTTTTTTTTTTGGTTGCCACAACGATTGGAAAAGTGCTACCAGCGTTTAGTCCAAAGGGACAGATAGATACCCAAAATGCCCACAGCGTCTCTGCCAAAAGTTACTATGGACAGAAGAAGTGGTTTTGTCTTATTTTGTTTTGTCTTATGTTTCCCTAAAGGGGTATAACATTCACCTGAGGCAAACACTTTCTAAAAATACAGTGAGATGATCTTCTGCTATCCCTAACTCTGCCTTCGAGTTCTATGCCTCTAAGGAAACACTGCTAATATTTTCTTGTATATCCTTCCAGCAATATTCTATGTATATACAAGCATCTGTGTATATACCTTCCCCCTTGACTCCCAACGGTGTTTTTTTTCATTTAACAGTGTATCCTGGAGATTTTTCATATTAGCACTCCACTGGATGGCTGTACTTTTTTTTATTCAACTAGTTCCGTCCTGATGGTCCTTTTCATTGTTTCCAAGTTTTTGCCACCATAAACGATGCCATTCTGAATGCAGATATGAAAATAGAACGAAGTCTTGGAAAGGGAACTGCTAAGTCAAAGGATACACACATTTTAAATTCTTTCAGATACCACCCAACAGGGTCGAAGTGGCTGCTGCCTTGTACCCTAAGAACACAATGTACCAGCAAAGGTTTTTATCAACTATGAGGAAAATGATTATGTGCTGTAGTTGTGCTTTTATTTGTATTTTCCTATCATGGGTGGGATCTGGGCATCTTTTCTTACATTGTACATTTGAATGCTGCCATGTCTTTGTGTTTGTTTGTTTGAATCAACAGTTTGTGCTCTTTGTTCATTTTTTCTTTTGGACTCTGACTTTTTTTCACGTTTTGTTGCCTGTAAGTATGTTATCTATAAAAGAAATTAGCCTAGGTCTGGGCTGCAAATATTTTTCCCAGTTTACCCTTTGACTTCATATTTTTTAGCCATGCAGAACTTTTAAAATTTATCCATCTTTTCTCATGTAGCTTCTGAATTTTCTGAATCATGCTTAGATTAAATTACATGGTTTTAAAAATTATTCTCGCATACTTTCTTTTAGTATTTTTATGGTTTCATTTTTACATGTATATTTTTAGTCCAGCTAAAATTTACTTTCATATAACGAAGATAGGAATTCAATAAAAAATTTTCTAAATGGCTACCAGTTGTCTCAAAACCAGTTACTGAAAAGTCAGTTCCCCTCTCCCCTCAAACCAATTTGAAATTCCATGGTTTACTCTACACTAAATTCCTGCGTGATTTAGATTTGCTTCTGAATTCTCTATCCTGTTTTCCTGGAATCTATTTTTAAGCTGGAGGTGGGAAAAACAAAACTAGGGAGCAACCTTCACGTATCTACGGAAAAGGAAATGGCTTCAATAGCCTAGAGACAGTGTCCATATAAACTGGAATTTAAAATCACTCTCTCCAACTAAGCCAACTAATGTCTCAATATTCCATGAGACGTTACCCTACACTTTGTCTCTTGCCTATAAACAGTTTACGTTTTTAAGTGTGGGCCTTTTATTAAAATGTAACACATATAGGAAGGACATAACTCTTAAATATCCAGCCTCAAGAATTTCCGTAAAGGGAATAAAACCACACAACTGGCACCCAGATGGAGAAACAGTGCCCTTGTGATCCAGAAGCTCCTTTGCATCTCTTTCAATGTTTTTTTTTTTTTTTTTTTTTTTTGGCCACACTCACAGCATGTGCAAGTTCCGAGGCCAGAGATGGAACACGCTCCACAGCAGTGACCCGAGCCACAGCAGTGACAGCGCCAGGTCTTCCACCTGCTGAGTCGTCAGGGAACTCATGCGTCCCTTTCTAGTCATTACCCTTCTGCCAGAGGGACCATGACCCTGACTGCTATCACCATACATTCGTGCTGCCTGCTTTTAAACTTCACCTATTATATTTGCATATTAGACATACATAATACGACATATAAAAACTTCATATATGAAGTTTCATGTTACCTATAGCACATATATAACGTAAACATATGTTATATGAAATTTAAAAGCGTGCAGAATGAATCTATGGTGGTGGTAATTATGTATATCACTGTCTTGCACAATTGAAATTTTTTTTTTTCTCACTGAGTTCATTTTATTTAGTCCATTACGAATCCTAGGGATTTGAAACCAGCAGTTAATCATTTCCATAGCAAAGTTAGGTCAATAATGAAAACTTAAAAAGCCATGAGTTACACAGTTATGGAGTCAAGACCCCATTATATCACAGTAGCTCTTCAGTAATGCACTGACAATGATTTGGTTACACATTTAGCAGATATAACAAAAAAGGATAATTCCAAACGCCGTCCAACAATTACAAGCGCTATTATTTACATGACTCTGTTTCATACCACATATACAGGCGTTTTCTGACACTTGCTCTTCCTCATAAAATAGTTTCTAGTTGGTAGTATCCCAAGTTGGACATTTCATGCCAAACACAAAATAACTGTTTTGTTTGGTACTAGAAAAAAAAAAAAAAACTTGCATCATGGAAGACCTGGTTATCACTTGCCCTTGTTTTTCTTTCTTTTTCCTTTTTTTTTTTGGCCCAGTCTGCAGCATGCAGAAGTTCCCAGGCCAGGGACTGAACCCTTGCCACAGCAGTGACAATGCCAAATCCCTAACCATCAGGCCAACAGGGAACTCTAGCCCTTGCTTTTCTGATATGAAATGATTTACAAGAAATGATTCCCAAGAATTAATGGACCATTATACACTTTTTAGCTTTGCACAATTGAAATTTACTGAGAGTACAACTATCATGCTATAATCATTTTACAGTCTGATTTTTCTATTTCAGAAAGTAGGTACTTTTGTTCCAGCGATTATCTTCAAACTAATACTTTCTTTAATGTCCAAACCCCCCCTTTCTCCTTACTTAGTCTCCTACTATTTGGTTGGTCAGCCTTTTTTTTTAATATTACTCAATGAATTTTATTACATTTATAGTCACACAATGATCATCAGAACCAAATTATAGCCTGTCCATCTCAAACCCCCAGTACATCAACCCCCTCCCCCAACCTGTCTCATCTTGAAACCACAAGTTTTTCAAAGTCTGTGAGTCAGTCAGTATCTGTTCTGCAAAGAAGTTCATTGTGTCCTTTTTTTAAGATTCCAAATGTAAGTGATAGCATATGATGTTGGTGTCTCGCTGTCTGACTTCATTTAAGATGATAATTTCTAGGTCCAACCATGTTGCTACAAATGCCATTATTTATTTCCTTTTAATGGCTGAGTAATATTCCACTGTGTATATGTACCACATTTTCTTTATCCACTCTCTGTCAATGGACATTTAGGTTGTTTCCATGTCTTGGCTCTTGTATATAGTGCTGCACTGAACACTGGAGTTGGCTTGTCAGCTTTAATGAACCCTTGGACTCTTATCTAGTAACTTTGTGATAATCATACTGTCTTCTACATCCCTTCTCCCCTTCTCCTCATTTTTATTTGCTTTATTTCTATTTGTCAGAGTATATGCATATATATAATTTATATATCCAGACAAAACTATGATTGAAAAAGATACATACGCCCCTATGCTCACAGCAGCAGTATTTACAACAGCTGAGACACGAAAACAACTAAAATATCCATCAACAGATGATGGATAAAGAAGATACACACACACACACAATGCAATACTACTCTGCCATAAACATAATGAAATAATGCCATTTGCAGCAACGTGGATGGACCAGAGATTATTAGGTTAAGAGAAGTAAGTGAGGAAGAGAAAGACAAACACCATATGATATCACTTATATTTGCAATCTAAAATACAACATATATCTGTGAAACAGAAACAAACTCATAGACAAAAAGAAGAGACTTGTGGTTGCCAAGGAGAGGTGGGTGGAGGACGGAAGGACTGGGAGTTTGGAATTTGCAGATGCAAACAGTATATAAAGGATAGATAAATAACAAGGTCCTACTGTATGGCACAGGAAACTATATTCAATACCCTATGATAAATTGTAATTGAAAAGAATACATATATATATATATACATATATATATATATACATATATATATCTGAATCACTGTGCTATACAGTAGAAATTAACACAACATTGTAAATTACCTATACTTTAATAAATTTCTTTTAAGATTTTCTTTTCATCTTTGTTTCTTAGGCAGTTTTACTATGATGTGTCAGAAGTGTGGTTTTCTTAGCTTATTCTGCATGCTTCAAAGAACTTCTTGAATCTATAGTTAGAATATTTTGTAGTCTGGGGAAACAACACAGATTTCTCTCTTTAAATATTGCTTTTATCCTGGGCTCTCTGTCCTCTCCTTCTGGGCCTCAAGCTGCTAGTGCACTAGATATTTCTATGTGTGATTCCCCATATCTCTAGTACTCTTTTTTATATTAAAAAAAATAATTTTGGCCTCCATGCTTCCTTTAGATATTTTCTTCTACTATTTCGCTAGTTTTCTAATTCTTTTTTCAACTATGTGAGACCCATTGAATACGTTCTTACTTTCATTTGTTACATTTTTTAGTTGGCAATTGTCATTTTATCCAGGTTATAGCTTTCAGATCTCTGCCAAAATTAAACAATTTTTTTTTCTTCTTATTCTTAAGCGTATTTTTTCATAGCTACTTTTTTTTTTTCCATTTTCCTTTTTTGACCACCCTGTGACATATGGAAGTTTCCAGGCCAGGGGTTGACTCGGAGCTGCAGCCGCAGCCTAAGCCACAGCCACAGCAACACCAGATCCAAGCTACATCTGTGATCTACGCTGCAGCTAGCAGCAATGCCAGATCCTTAACCCACTGAGCAAGGCCAAGGACTGAACCTGCATCCTCACAGAGACGACACTGGGTCCCTAACCCCCTGAGCCACAACAGGAACTCCCAAAGCTACTTTTTTAATCCATGTCTGATGGTTCCATTATCTGGATCTTCTGTGGCTCTGTTTCTATTGTCTACTATTTCTTTTGTTTTCAAATCATTTCTTTGTATCACCTCATATACCTGCTTATTTTTATTGTTTACTGAATATTCTATATGAAAAAAATTTGAGGCAGTCAGAGGGTATGAAGCTGGGCCTCAGTCCCTGGGATAGTTAGTCAACTTCTAGAAAGTTCATGCTTAATCCTAAAATTTAGCCCTTCAGAGCATCAACCCAAAACTCAGTATATTTATTAGAGCCCACTCTCCTTGGCAGGTCCTGAGTACAATTTTTCACCCTAGCCCTATAAGTTAAATTTATAGTGGATTCCCAAACTTTCAGCTGTATCTTCCAGGTGCCCCTAAGAGAAAAGTTCCCCCAGTGTTACTCTCTTGAGTTTTCCTGTTGATCCCATGATGTCTTACCGCCTTGTTGGCTCTCCATGACTTCAAACAGATTTTTAAAATTTTGTCCTATTTGTTGTCTGTTCTATGTGGAATCCTTGTCCATAAACATGCAGAAGCACTCCTATGAAGAAACCTGGATGCAGGAAGTGCACAGCTGGTAAAGTACCTTAATGATGTCATGAGAGATTCAGGGCTCCACCTGTTTTTCTTTAGTGAATTAGGATAGTACTTTGTGTCATCACATGGCACCTGAACTTCCAGGCATCACATTATATTTCAGGGAATAAAAAGCATGGAGCAAGGGTCGTGCCAGCCAGTTCTACTTCCCTTTCCATATATTCTTTAATATATAAGAATTTTCTTCTTTGGGTTCTTTTTGCTCTATTCATAACAAATCACCTTCTCTTTTGTAACAAGAAGCTATGGATAACCTCCCTAAGCTTCTTCGGTCAAATAAGTGACTTGCACTAGACGATCTCTAAGCTTCTTCCAGCTCAAACATTCTTTGATTCTATTAACTCACTTATCTTCCTCTTATTAGGGTAAAAGTAGGAAAAATTAGGAGAATTCAGCTATTTAGGAGATAAGAGCTGGAGTCTGACGATACAGAATGTTCAGAGCTTTATCCCCTGGCAAAGGTCTCATTTTAAGTTAAAGCAATATACTAAATCCTAGATTTAAAAAATTAGGTTGCAGAGAAGGAAACATGTTCCCTTTATGAAAAATAATTCTGATCTTCCAGTTTGTCTTAACATTATAATGTTTTCCTAATACCTTGAAATTATTATTTGATTTACAGTAACTCAATTTGCACACAACTTTCAAAAACTTCTGTTAAGTTCTTTTTGTTCGTGCTCAGGGACCATTGTTTTATTATTATTTTCCTGAAACAGACCAACACTCCTTGGCTTGCATGCCACCAAGAATATCAGACATTCCTTCCATTTTGGTATTCCTCTGACCACCCTTCTATGACTTTAGGAGCAATTTTCAGAGTGCTTCTCAAGCCCAGCCCAAAAGTTCAGCTATCAATGAGCATTCAAAGGAAATAACTTTAAACTCCCAACTTGAATTTTTCTGTATTTACTTCTCTAGAGGTGAACTGTTGAGAGATTCCATATATTTGGTTAAAAGAAATATGAAAAGATTCCTTATTTTTCCCCACCCTTCCTCACATTCCTCATAACCAACCCTCCCGCCAAAAGGGGGTATAATTTGCTTACATTGTGCCAAATAGTTCAGCTTTATTTTCACCATGGAAAAAGCATTAAACTCAGCTGAATTATTCATGAGACCCTAGGTAACATGATAGTTGTTTTTGGCCTTAAGCTTCAATATTTTCAATCTTGCAACTCATTTTAGGGTTTCTCAATGGGGCTAACGAGGGACTTTGCTATACACATCATTAAATTGTTGGCATGTGTCCTGGCACAGAAATTTACGCTAGATCAACATGCCCATATATTTGCAAGGATGCAGGGTAGTTCTTACTTTTATCCATTTTTCCTGCTTCTCTGGAGTTTCACTCAGATGGGATTTTCAGAGTATGTTCCAACATGAGATGAGTGAAATATTCAAGATGGAAAAAAACGTCTGGGCTCCAGCTTAGAGATTCTCAGTCTACCTCTGAGGACGGTCACAGACTACTCTGACTGATGAGGGACAAACATCACCATGCACAGCCATCTGGATTCCTTTTCATTAAGGTCGCAAAAGCATTTTTCTGAAGTTGTTCATAGAGTTCAGCACTTCACACTCTCCTAATGCCCAGAATCTTCTAATGAGTCGGATTTCCTTTTTAACTATCATTTAAACATGCCTCCTTCTCCTAACCTTTCTCCATTCAGACTGCTTTGGTTTGTCCCTAAGAAGAGGGAGAAAAGAAAAGCAGACAAAGCTCTCCTTTCCACATTTCAACTCCCAACCACCACTCTTCTCACTTCTCCACCCCCAAACAGAATAGGTATTGCCCACTCTTGCACCAAGAGATCTCTTCCGGTCTTACGGTCACATAAAATAAATCGCTGCCAGCTGGCAATGAAACAAATGTCCTTCAACAACCAGACCTGAGCTCTATCCCTATGATTCCCTCTGAAAAATTATAACAAGTCTCAAAATTCTCATTGCGGACAGCTATGGAAGTCTTAAGGAAATATTTCAACATCCTAATTTCTTCCAAAATTACATAGATATGATATAAGGATTATGCAATGCATCCACTTTTGTTCTCCTTCTTGTCAGGATAAAAGTCAGGCTGACAGGTAGACTGGACCAGTGTCCACCAAGCAATCAAATGCTGGGACAGTCTGACCGTGCAAGATGGGTGCTCTCTGCGAAGGGACTTAACACATAAACAAAACTCAAATTTCATCTCCCAGTAAACCCAGGGAGATATTAATGAGTTCCCAAGGATGGAAAGCAAACTGATATCACTATTGCCTATCATTTCATTTTGGAATATACCAGCTACTTAATTTTGTCACAATGCTACAAAGCAATATGTCACATTTCTTTCTTACCTACTCTTATCTCTTTTCCAAGGCAAGTGAAACTACCCTGGAAGCAACCAGGGTTCTGAGAGCTTCCCATTCCCTTCTCGTGACCTCTCTGCTCTCTGGAGACTTGTCTTTCACAGGAACTTGTTTATTTTGTTTCATAGCAATTATCTCAATTTGTAATTCCCATTATTTATTTGCTTTTTATTATGTTTCCCTCATAGAATGTAAACTCCATGTGGGAAGAGCTTTGTCTGTCTTGTTCACTGTCCCTAGTAGTGTCCAGCCTGCTGCAAATATTCAAAAAATAGGCATTAAGCGAATACTGAATCAGGATGGGCTGGGTTCTGCTGTGTAACAAACATCCCCCAAATCTTAGTGGTTTGACACAACAGAAGCTCATTTTTTGCTTATACTGTGTGTCCAACATGATTTAAAAGGGGAGAAAATATCCATCACTGTAGTTCAAGGACCCAGACTGACAGAGGCTCTATCTGGTCACAAATAGAAAAAGAGAATATTGCTTCGTCTGATACTAACAATTGCTTCTGCTCAGAAGTACCACATCTGGCCACATTTCGCTGGCCAAGGCAAGTCACATGGCCACATCTAACTGCAAAGAGAAGAAGAGAAGTGGACACGAGCACTGGAAGCCTATGGAGAATTAAACAGCAGATTTAGACTCATGTTGTAAGGCAGTTCATTCAGTCCATTCCTCTGTGTCTGGGCAAGCTTGCACCAAGAAGGTCAACAGATGCAGTAAAGAATCAAACTAACAGTGGACATTCAAATAGCATACCAGAAAAGCTTTTCAAATCAGTTATCAAGGGATATTATCAGAAGAGCCTTTACAAAAAGAAAATATATCTTAATTGCCCAGTCAAGAGGAAATACCTGTATTCATCGTGTCATTTACATCAGGAACCAACTAAAAGATTAAGATGCACTTGGTACCCTTGCCTTTTGTGACTGAAACCTTCTTAGGGACTGATAACTAACTGCAAGAAGAGATATTTTCAGATTTAAAAAAAAAAACTCACTGAAATTCCATTCATATATTTATTTATTATCCAAGGAATGCCTGTGGAAAAAAAAGCAATAAACTAGCAGCAGCATTTAGACCCACAAAGACACACACACACACACACACACCCCCCACACACACACCCATTACTGCAGAAAGCCCGCACACCATCCTGACCCAGGTACAGAACTTTCTCCAGAAACCTGTCCCTTGGTATTTCCTGCTTATATAGAACATGATTTCATTTCTGCTAGACAGGCCTTTTTTTATCTCCACCAGTCAGACTTTCATAGAGAGATAACCTCCAGTCACAAAACTCTCTCTCCAAATGAATTCCCAAGTTGCCATGGTAACTAACACCTTCCTCCCAACTGTCAATATGTTTCCCAATCTTAAAGGCAGCCCTTTTGATTTACTGCCAGAAGTTCCAGTCTCCTCAGGCAAGAGAAAGCACCTTCCTTCTCTCCAAATCTATAAAGGAGCCCCCTGAGAAGATTCTCTGCTAATGATAGCAGCAGCCCCCCCCAAATATTATCTAATTTAATCATTAAAAAAAAGATTCTGCACAGTAGATATCATTCTCCTTATTTTATATAGCAAAAGGATTATAAATGATAGGTTATGTAATTTGGCCATACAACACTGTAAGTCAACTATACTCCGATAAAAATTTTAAAAAATATATATTTTTTTAATTATGTAATTTGGTCTAGGGCCAAAATAGGCTTTGAGCACAAAATTCTCTGAGGCATCCTCACTGGGCACAGCCCTTCTCCAGCTCGGAGGAGCATCCTTACCTGCCTGGCTCTCTCAGCCCTCCGCCTGATTCTTTTTCCAAAAGGACTTTCTACATTCCAAAACAGTCTCGTTGGTTTAACTATGAACACAACAGCACTCCAAGTCCAATGGCACTGTAAAGCGGGTTAAATGCTGACACAACCCTGAAAAAGAAAAGACCTCCTCCTTCTGTCTCCTGTGCCCCAAGGGCTTCAGTGGAGATGGACCAGATAATGGCTGTTGAGTCTTTTGTCCTGAGAATGAAGGTACGAGAGATCAACACCCCGCAGATGTCAAGGCTTCCGCATAGCGACGGGGTGCCAAGGAACGTCCGTAAGCGTGGACCTGCAGCCAAGCCCCCTGGATTTGCTTCCTCTGGTTCCTCTGAAAGCCCCTCTCCCCCGTATGACCCACATCCCCACACCTCTCCCCTACACGCAAACGGAGGGACACACAAAGCAACCACTGTACTTACTTCCTAACTGACCCATCCCTTCCCCCACGCCCAACGCACAGGCAAGCTATGTCAGCCGTGCAAATAAGAACGCAACACTTACTTTGCCACAGTTATTTTTCCAGTCCGCCTGTTTTTAACCACTCACCTGGCAGAAAATGTTATTCCCCCCCATCCCATCCCAGCCAGCAGCTGTTTGTAAAACTGGTCTGCCTCCTTATTTTTACCCCAAAGACAAGAATGCTTTAGTAGAGGGGAATCTATTCTGAAGAAGACAATTAGCAAGTCACCTAGAATCCCCACCCACTCCACAGAGTCACACAAACAAAGAGAATTAACTCAATTTGTTGTCTATAATAAACAGGACGCTCTACCCGCCACAGAGCCCCAGAGGTTGGTAAAGAATGACTCATTCCAAGCAGGAATGGCTCCGGTGGCGGCCCAGTTCCCTATTCTGCAAAGCTATGTGCCGAAATTCAAAAGGCGCTTCTCCCCCAACCCCCATCTTCCCTCGCATACTTCTTCGTATCAATCCATTAACCATCCGAGGTGTAATTTATCTTATTCACTATTATCCCTTTAAATTGCTCTACAGCTGCCATGGTAGTAATTGCTGTGATCAGTGATTCAGACTTCTTGAGCAAAGGGCCTTAAGTAGGTTTCATTATTAAAATTTCCAAAGGTTTTATTATTAAAATAAACCCGAGATGGAGCAGTAGGCCGCCCATGGGGCAGTCATACTAATGATTCTTGAGTTAGGAAGGGATGTCGGTCGCATCATCAATGTTTCACTCATGAATACAGGTAATTGGGAATTTATCAGCCAATCAAACCAACCAGCATTTTAAGAATGAAGAATAACAGTCTCATTTTTTAGCAGGTGTAGTAGTGCTGTGCAACCCTTTCAAAAGCTGCCTTTGTTCACTGAGGTTGTTGCTTGTAACAGCAAAGACTGGAGACAGCACAAGTGTTCGTTTGTAAGGGACTAGTTCCGTAAACTAGAAACCAGCCACCCACACAATGGAATACTATACAGCTCTGATAAAAGAATGAGGAAGCTCCTTCTGTATCAACACAACCCCTACCCACCCCTCCCCCGGTTAAGACATACCTTTAAGGACAGAAAGCAACTTACAGAACAGATTATATAACATGCTGCCTTTTGTATAAAAGAATTGGGGGGGGGGAGAAGACTATATATTCCTACTTGCTTATATTTCCTCCAAGAAATACTAGACAGATACACAAGAACTCTCGAAAGGTATATAATAAAGGGCAGATGATTTATTGTGCAGATCAGAGCCGTGAGTAATTCTTCTCAACATATACATTTAGAAATAATTTTCCATGTTCTTAATTTACATTTACAACCTACTTCATTTGGTAGTAGGGCTTAGGAGTCTCTATTTCCTCCACTTTGGGGACGAAGTGACCAGGCTTCAGACTTCTAACCCGGGCTGGCTAGAAGTCCCCAACCTCAGGACAGTAATAATTGAGGTGAGAGGAGTAACGAGACTTGACTGTCTCCTTAGAGAAGGAGAAACTGATCAAACATGAGAGCCCATAAAATCTGAACATTATACTTCAGGCTGGTGAACTCAGCCTTCTAAAAATGTGCACACAGCAGAAATGTGACACTATGTTAAAAACGGTGGGGATGGCGGGGAGAACCCGGTCAGGAGTGGCCCTCTGCCTTCCTTTACAGTTTTGATTTTATTCTTGGGTTTTCACAACAGACTTGCAGGAAGAGGAGAGACTGAACCTCCAAGTCTAGGATTACAACTATCTTAACGTCACGTTCCATAAAGGGCTTTTTTATAAATCACTTCTGTGGTTTCCCTTCCCCAGACAAGAACGAAGGGAGAAGGCGAGGGACAGATCAGGGGTTTTTCTAGCTTTGTGGGTTAAGAGGATGGGTACCAAAATGAAAAAAAAACGCAGCCCATTTTCTAACGCTGGTGTCAGAGGGTGCTTGCTTTAACAAAGCTCCCAGGACAACTAAGATGTTCCTACCCACGCAGATCCTCAACCAGATGAACGCAGACATGAATCAACTGCAGAGCTGAAAGGCCACAGATGTTCCCGTGTTAGCAGAGAGTCTGGAAAGGACGAGCCCCCGGTGCTGCCCTAGTCACCCCCATTCAGAGAAAGAGGTTGGCATCCAGGAGAGCGGGTACGGCAGGCCCTCGTGGGATCCTGCCAGTCTCCCCAGGAAAAAAACACCCTAGAGTCACAAGATGACCAGACTAACGGATGCAAACGGTAGCTCTGTCCGCGATCCAAGTCCATGTGGGAAATAAATGCCACGAGCTCGAGCCCAGCCCGCTTCTGCTCAGGAAAGCCAGGGTTGGCTGATGACTTCAACATCCCTGTCACCACCAGCCCAGCCTCGTGCCACGGAGCTCCTGACCTCCTTCAGTGATCTTATGGACATCTCTTGCTGGATGCCCTGGGCGTCCCATGTCCTGCTCCCTGGCAACATACGCTCCCTCTAGCTCCTTCTCCCTGCCTCAGTTAACGGCACTGCCAGGCACCAAGACACCTAAGCCGGAGAGCTGAAGGGCATCCTGTACCACTTCTGCCTTGCCCCTGCTTCCGTCCACCTAGTCTTCAGGAGGCAGGCTGATTTTTAACCCCCTAAGTATCTCACTGTCTTGCTTCCCCTTTATTTCCACTGTCACTGCCTTAATCTGTATCTCATCATTCATTCGACAATTTCATGAGGATAGATAAGGGTAGGTGCCTTGAAACAAAATAAAAGGAGAATGGCCCCTGCCTTCTGGTGCTTAACATCTAGCTAGCTCCTTTTTTTTTTTTTTTTTTTGTCTTTTTGCGTTTTCTAGGCCCGCACTTGCGGCATATGGAGGTTCCCAGGCTAGGGGTCTAATCGGAGCTGTAGCCGCTGGCCTTCGCCACAGCCACAGCAACGCGGGATCTGAACCACGTCTGCGACCTACACCACAGCTCACGGCAATGCCGGATCCTTAACCCACTGAGCGAGCCAGGAATCGAACCCGCAACCTCATGGTTCCTAGTCGGATTTGTTAACCACTGAGCCGTGACGGGAACTCCTTTTTTTTTTTTTTTAATGGCATAGTATTTGCATATAACCTACATGCATCCTCCCTATGCTTTTTTTTTTTTCATTTTTAAAAGATTTTTGCAGTATAGGTGATTTACTAGTTATTTCTCCACTGAACTAT
>PVHT020000150.1:367387-430339 GCA_004024745.2 Catagonus wagneri
ATACTAGTCGGGTTCTTAACCCACTGAGCCACAACGGGAACTCCAGCAAACTGTTTCTGTAAATGGCCAGCAAGTAAATATTCAAAGATTCTGGGCCATACGTTCTCTGCTCTGGGAACGCAACAACAGGCATAGGCAGTTGGTAAACCAATGGGCGGGTGGGATCGTGTTCTAATACACTTTATTTACAGAAACAGGCAGCAAGCCAGATTTGAGCCGTGGAACACAATTTCCCAATCTCTGACAATTAACTGCCAGGCTTCTCACCCACTGGAATGAATCAGAATTTGTTCCCATGCCCCACAAGCCCTCCCGCCTCACCTCGGTACCACCCGTCCTTCCTTCTATGCTCCAGCCGCCCAGATCTCCTTCCTGGCGCTCAAACACTGTGCCAGGACGTCCCCATCTCAGGGTCCCTGCCTGTGCCATGCTTTCTATAGCTGCTTCAGCTCAAGTATCACCTCCTTAGAGAAGCCCTCACACAAGTCAGCACCTACCCCGAGGCCCATTCTAACTCCCACGGCTCTATATTTATTTTCTCCAAATTGCTTGTCACCATCTGAAAAATATCATTCGTTGCATGTATATTGTCTGTCTACCTGACCTCACACCACGGCTAGAATGTGGGCTCCCTGAGGGCAGACTGCTTGACCTGTTTACGCCTAGGTTCCCAGCACCTACAACTATGCCTGGCACTAGGCAGGGGCTCAGTAACATCCACTGTCTGAACTCTTACTGCCTCCAGCCTCATCTCCTCTCATCACTGGTATCCTCACTGCCACCAGTGATCTTTCTTTTTTTTTTTAATTTTATTTTTTAATTTTATTTTATGCTTTTTTTTTTTTTTGGTCTTTTTGCCTTTTCCAGGGCTGCACCCATGGCACATGGAGGTTCCTAGGCTAGGGGTCTAATCAGAGCTGGAGCCGCCGACCTATGCCACAGCCACAGCCACGTGGGATCCGAGCCGCGACTGCAACCTACACCAAAGCTCACGGGAACGCCGGATCCTTAACCCACCGAGCGAGGCCAGGGATCAAACCCGCAACCTCATGGTTCCTAGTCGGATTTGTTAACCACTGAGCCACAACGGGAACTCCTATCTTTCTAAAATACAAACTGGGGAGTTGCCTAGTAACCTAGTGGTTAAGGATCCAGCATGGCCACTGCTGTGGCTACTGTCACTGCCGTGGTTCAGGTTTGATCCCTGGGCCGGGAACTTTTACAGGACGAAGGAGCAGCCAAAAGATTAAAATAAAAGAAAATAAAATACAAACTGAATCATGTCACTACCCTGCTTTAAATAATGCCATGGTTCCCCACTGGCTTTAGGATACAAACACAGAGTGTGGCAAGATGACTGCAGCTCTTATCACACTTTCTGATGCTCTCCCATTAGACTGTGAGCTCAGGTGGTAAGGACCGCATCTTGTTCAACTTTTCATTTCAGGGGCCCAGCAGAGGGCCAGGAACTCTGGAGGTGCTTCGTAAATGCAGGATGAAATCGATGGATCAAAAGGGGCGCAGCAGCTGGCACAAGGCTAGATTAGAAGGTGTTAACTCAGTAGGTACCAAATGCAAATCTGCTGAAACAAGCCTGGATACGAGACTTTCCTCTCTCTCTTTGTGAACCCGGTTATGCTGACAGTTCTGAATCTAGCGTTGGATTTTGTCATCTAGAGTCTACTGGGCAGGCAGCCACTCACCGTCTTCGAAAAGACCAGTAAGCGGAGGCAGAGAGAAACGAAGCGAATCCATCTGCGCTGCTTCCTGTGACCAGCTCTGGTAAAAGGGTCAGGAAAGGCGAGAGAACACCTTTTTTAATGCAACTTAGGGAGTCTCCATGATTTCCAAATGTCCACATTCTGTCATCTACTTGCAAAGAAAACCCAGTGCTGGCTGTTCTGCTTTATACAATAACGCAAGACATTTGAGGAATTTCTGCAGAACTGTCTTACCGACAGAATGGAAACTGTTATTTCTAGAAGAATTTCCATTAGCCATTTGAAATCCTTCAACATTCATTAAGGCCAAGGAGTTTCCACCTAATTCAGTCTGATGGGTGTGAGAACAGTCTTTCTAGGGAATACAGACTCGAAAACCATTCGGCCGGGAAGGAGGGATGGGGTGTATTACTCAAAATCAAAGGGAAATGAAAGAAAGGCCAACCCAGAATGTTATTACTCTCTTTCTGGCGCGGGAGGAGGAGGGGGGGTTGAGTTCCAGAGTCATTCTGTTCCCCTCAGATGGCCTCTTTCCTTAGCATCTAAAAGCTTTGGGTCTTGGGAGCAGCCAGCTAGGTTCTCTTCTCATGTAATAGAATCTGCTTCAGCAAAGCCATCTCCAGACTCCAGAAATGATAGGCTATAAATTACTGAGTCTCCCATTTGATGTAATGAAGTGCAAGTTAGTGCAGTTCTGAATGCACTGCCACTCCACGTGCTGCTCTCTGCGCTGCTGGAAGCAGATCTGACTGAGGACCGAGCGTGCACACAGCAGGGCTAGATCCGGGATTTTTTTTATTTTTTGTTTTTGTCATTTTAGGGCCACACCTGCGGCATATAGAGGTTCCCAGGCTAGGGGTCTGATCAGAGCTGTAGCTACTGGCCTGCACCACAGAAACAGCAACGCGGGATCTGAGCCGGTCTGTAACCTATACCACAGCTCACAGCAACGCCGGATCCTTAACCCACTGAGCGAGGCTGGGGATTGAACCCACAACCTCATGGTTCCTAGTCAGATTTGTTAACCACTGCGTCACGACGGGAACTCCAGATCTGGGATTTTCATTTTGAGCCTAAGGGTCCAATCACAGAACCCAAGCAGGGGATGGGAGGGAACCAGGCTCCTGGTTTTCTCAATCCCAAGGGCTGCTTCTTTTCTGCGTTCACTGTCTCCCTGTAAAGAAGCTAAACTAGCTAAACTAAACCAGCTACATGATTAAACGCTATGCATAGAACAGCCAGAGATCCACAGAAGTACATTCAAGACAAGTACACAGCACAAATATCCCTGAGGATAACTAACTGACTTTCCTCTAAAGTTAAGTACAAGTGAGCTTTCGGATTTGGGACCATTCAGATTCCCTGTCAAGGATCTGCCAATATGGAAATCAAGACCCAACCATTCAGATGGGCCCCGCTGCCAACCCTCTTTACAAGGCCATCTCCTCATACTGTTCCATTTAACAAAACTATAGCTTATTATCTATCCTCTAATCCCCTTGCCAAAGGTTCAGAGCCAGGACATCCTACCTGGCTCAAAAGCAATAGGATAACCTATTAAACGCCACTCTGAGGATGCTGAAACCATGGATTACATACAAGAGGAAAGAAAACGTTGGGACTAAGTCAGCCAGGTATATGCTATTCCAACAACTCTCTAACCACCTCCCCACCCACCCGGCCGACTCTGCCTAATCCTAGCTGTGTTGATAGTCACCTAAGGAGAGAGCCCTATAGGTACTCAAACAGAAACAGGAACACTTGAGCTGGTTCTTTAGCCCCCAGGAAAGAGCAGTAAATCTTTAAAGACCAGATAAGGATTTGAGAAGGAAAGAGAGAGCTGAAGATGAACGAAATGCTTGGAACTGGGGGGAACACAGAGCCCACAGGGGCAGAAATTAAGCTGAGCCCAGACAGACTCTCGCTTGTAGGGTATTAAGCACGGGCTGGCGTGACAGTTCTAGCCTGGGATGCTGGCCCCAGTGAGCAGAGCTTGGCAGTCCAAGCCACAGCATACGTACGTATGGCTCGCAAAATTCAGGGTGATTGAAGCAGAAGTGTCAGAACCGGGGGTGGAGCCTAAGATTCTCAGAGATGAAGCCGTACCAGAACGAGACAGAACCACACGGTGGGTGACCGCTGGATCTGTTGATTTCCAGCAAGAACCTCACACTGGCTACTAGCAGGGGAGCAGCCGGTCCCCGAGGAGGAGGTTGACGGTGGACAAAAGTAATTTAATCCCACTAAAATTTAATACATTTGGAGCCCAGAGTGTGTTCGAGGAATCAAGGCCCCCTGGAGAAATGGCTGGTTCCACATCTGGCACAGGATACAGAGCCGGAACGCCTTATGCCAGAAAGCAAGGAAGCCATCAAAGGTCACTGGGGTCGTGTCACAAGAACATGGGAACCAATTTAAAGGGATGTCTCCTGACCTAAGATGAGACAATGTGAACCTCCAAAACACTTAATAAATAATGAAGGTGACAGGTTGAAGCACATCAATTACGTGAAAAAAAAAAATCTCTAAATCCATAATGATAGTTAAAATAAAAAAAAAAAATGTTGGGTGTCCCTGGAGGTTACTAAGCCACTCAGTCATTATTTTGAAAAGCGATTTTAAAAGGTGGACGGGTTCATCTGTGCCATATATTAGATTCCAGATATAAGTGAGGTCATAGGGTATTTGTCTTTCTCTTTCTGACTTACTTCACTAAGTCTGGTCACTTACGATGGAGCACGATAATGTGAGAAAAAAGAATGTATGCATGTATGTGTGACTGGGTCACCTTGCTGTGCAGCCGAAAATTGACAGAACACTGTAAGCCACCTATAATGGAAAAAATAAAAATCATTATAGAAGGAAAAAAAAGGCGGATGGGGTGGGGAATTAAGTATGTATGTATGTATGTATGTATTTATTTATTGTCCTTTCAGGGCCGTGCCTGAGGCATAGGGAAGTTCCCAGGCTAAGGGGTCAAATTAGAGCTGCAGCTGTCGACCTACACCACAGCCACAGCAACTCAGGATCTGAGCCACATCTGTGACCTACATGGCACTTCAAGGCAACGCCTGACCTTTTACCCGCTGAGCGAAGCCAGGGGCTGAACCTGCATCCTCCTGGACGCTAGTTGGGTTCCTTACCCCCTGAGCCATGACGGGAACCCCCCGGAATTAAGTATTTATTTAGTCTTTCCTGTATAACAGTACATGTTTAAGGGCTGGAGGAAGATGCAATCTGGCAAAATGGGGATAATTATTTTATCCGTGTGATGGGCAAATGGAGATTCGTTATATTTCTTACGTCCGTATATGAACCCTCCCCATCATCATCACCACCACAAAAAGAGCAATTCAGAACTGGAATGAAGCCGCTTAGGGTTTAGGCACGGCCTCTGCTTCTAAGAGAGACCAGGAAGGATATAAGGGGCAGCTTTAGCCCTGATGGGCTGAGCCAACTAGAGGCATCGGGGGAGGTGCCAAGTTACAGGGCATCAAAAGTCTCCAGCCCTTGACCTAGAATCCCAGATCCCAGGTCTGCTGGGTGGCACAGTTTACCAGGTGGTGGGTATGAGGCTGCTTACAGAACTCACTTTTCCATCATAACTGGCTCGGGAACTGAAATGAAGCCTGGTTTTGAAAACGGAGGCCTTAAATCCATTCGGCCAAGAGGAGCTGGGGAAAGCAGGGGCGTGCGCGAGGCGCCAGGGGCCAGCAGAGAAGTCTGCGTGGGATGCGGGTAAAAGTCACATCGAATCCTGTCGTCTGGGCTACTTCCCCAGCACAAAGAGACCTCTCACCCCCACCTCCCAACTCACCCCTACCCACGCAGCCCAGCACCAGAGGCTGCAGGATGGAGGTGACGCTCTCCCACCAGTCCAGCTGTGACCAGACGGGGAGACTGGCCTCGCAAGCTCAGTTCGCCCCGCCCTCACCATCCCTCAAGTAACCAGCTGGGAAAGCGTTCAGAAAACCCGCATCCTGACACACCACTGCCAAACAGCTTCAACAGCGGTGAACAACCCATCTGAAACAGCCATGCCGGCTGCCAGGAAAAGTTCTGTAGGGACAATGAGCCGAGGAAAAGGAGACACGGTGGGGCCCCCTAAGTCCTGATCTCTTAGCTTCGGCACTTGCAAAACATGGAATCCATCTGCTTCTGGGGCCCTTGGAGGCCCCCCTGCCCAGGCAGGTTGTCTCCTTCCATCTCCTCCAAGATAAATGAGCAGGCGAGCTGGCCAGAAAACCACTCAGGGGCATTCCTCTTTAAAGAATGTGTATAGGGTCAAAGAGGAATGGGTCCACGGGCTGTGTGCCTCCCCCACAGATGCTGGGGATGATGTCACACTCCCTTTCCAGATGTGTTTAACGCTTTGTGGTCGCTTGTATTCCTGCCACTCAGAGTCAGCACTGGGCCGATGGGACTGATCCCAGCTCAGGCTGATCCCAGCCCCCTAGCTCGGGCTACGATGGGCTGAGACTGTCATCGGTATTGTCCTCTTCCAGGGAGCCCCAAAACAGCTCCTCACCTGCTCTTCCAATTCGAGCAATAACGTCTGCCAAAGAAACAGTGGGGGCGGGGGAAGGAAAGCTGCTAGAGAAAATACAATTAACATACTACCAAGAGAGCAAAAAAGAAAAGCTGGGAAAAGCCTCAGTGGGTTCACATTGACTCCCAAGGCTTTTGCTTTTGTGTGAATGAACAGCCAATTTAGAACTGCTACTGGAAAAAGAAAAAAAGGGGAAGAAAGAGGCGAGCCCAGATCTCCAAGTGTAATATTTTACCATAGTTAATTGAAAACAAGAAAGGGCAGGATTCCATTTCCTGGTTATTGAACCCACAGGCTGACAGGCTGCCTCTGCCCCCTACGGATCAGAGCATCCTGTGTTGGAAGACAGAACCCAGGGAAGAATCCAGCATAACCCCTGACAACCCGAAACATCAGGGTGAGTTCCCCTGAGGCTGCTCCTCTAGTTCCTGGATAGTAAGATGTACACTAACCAAGAGGCGATACCGTTTCAGCGCCTAGTTATATGAACTCCACAACTCCAGGGGCATCTTTTCCAGACCAAGGGCTCCCAAGAGCGACTGTGACCTGAACCTCAGAATCACCCAAGTCTCAAAGGGCTAAAAGGCTAACCTTAAAAAATCTGAAGATGTAGAAGGGAGAATTCAATGGCGCTGAAAGGGAATAACCTATCAATAGAGACACCCCTGGTTCCTCTTTCTAGCTCTTATTTGCAAAGCGTGTTAGAACACGATTCGAAACTTTCCAGCCTTTATTGTTTTACCCACCTAATAACGTAAGAAACCTAAGCTAAAATAAAATGTGTAACTAAACCAAAATGAAATTCTCCAGGTGACGTGGCTTCTGTACTCAGGATAGCAGACTTCCCTTGACCCCAAAACGGCTACCTGGAAGCCAGCATCCTTCACATCCAACTGGAAACATGCTGACATAAATTAAGAAAGTCTACAGCCTCTGCCTAGCAAAACTACATGCAGTAAAAACGTGGGCTTGTCACGTGTTTGGTAGGTACTGTCAACGACACCACTGAGAGTGGAGCTAATATGACACATTCTCCGTGTGTGATCAAAGCGCCTTCTAAACTCAAATCGGGGCATCCCGTATCACAAAACAGATGACAAGAAATTAATAAATGTAAGCCTTTTCCCTTCCACCCCAATTACGGCTCGGTCTAGCAAACGCTAGGAGCCTTTCTCTCGTTAAGGGTTCTTTCTCACCGCACCCGGCTTCACAAAAGACCACACACGACACACGCGCTTCAAAAGAGGATGGAGGCAGGCCAGCTTCAGGGCACATGCTGCATGAGGGGGGGGGAACTGACTGTGGCAAACAGAGGGCTCTGCACCCCTCTGACAAGTCCACAATAGACTGGCTAGACACAAACGCCCGAAATAAGGAAGTCCATCCAGAGAATGAACAGTTGGCAAGATCAAGGCTTCTGGTCCTAAAGGGCCTGCAGCTGGTCTGGCCATTCATCAAAAACTCTGATTTTAAATGGAAGACACGTTCTGACCGTGACATGGAATCAAACAACTGGAGCGGGAAGAGATCTCGATTTTTGGTTTCCTTTCCACCCTGCACAGCTCCTGCCAACGGAAGAACCAGCCTGCCTGCGGTGCTCCCAGCACATCTGGGGCGGTTTCCCGCCCACACTGGTTAGTCTTTGGGATTTTTCACATATTCCAGGACTATCATCCATCCACGCTAACCCAGAACGCCAGATAAAAGCTCCTGTTTGGAGTCTGGAGAGAAACTGTCAAATGTGAAAGCCTGGAGTTCCCGTTGCAGCACAGCGGAAACGAATCCGACTAGGAACCATGAGGTTGCGGGTTCGATCCCTGGCGTTGCTCAGTGGGTTAAGGATCTGGCGTTGCCGTGAGCTGTGGCATGGGTTGCAGACGTGGCTTGGATCGGACGTTGATGTGGCCGTGGTGGAGGCCGGCAGCTACAGCTCCGATTCGGCCCCTAGCCTGGGAACCTCCATATGCCTTGGGCACAGCCCTAAACAACAACAACAACAACAACAAAAAAAAAAATCTGAAAGCCTGTGAGGTGTGTCAGCCAGAGGAGATTAGATGTAGCAAAGATTATGGAACCAGATGTCAGGGGTCTAACTTCAGACCAGCTTTATGAGTTTGGGTAACTCACCTACCTTCTCGAGACTCTTATTCTTACATGAGGAAGGGAGAAGCAGACCTAAGGAAGGGTGTCCCAGATGGCTCCTAATCTTAACACCCTCTGACTTTACGACTAAAAAGTGATACTAATAAGGTTACGCTCAATAGGTAGCTTAAGCGCAACAGGAGCCAGTTGGGATTTTGCTAAGAAAAACTTTATTGCCCGTAGAGCCAATCTGAACACATCCTCGTCAAGCATCAGAGAGATGTGCACCATGAATCCAAGAGCCCCTTCGACAGAAGACATTACCTGAGTGACTTAGCAATAGGCTGACCCATTCATTCAACCGAGTATTTACGGAGAACCTTCCAGGTCCTAGAGGTACAGCAGTGAATGAAACTCGCTTCCCTAGTGGAGTTCATGCTCTAGTGAGGGGGAGAGGAGTCGGACATCAATCGAACCATCGGTACAAGGTGGGGGTAACTCTTTATAGAGAGTAGTCAGTAAGGACCTGCTGATAAGGTAACTTCTTCTTCTTCTTTTTTTTGTCTTTTTGCCTTATCTAGGGCCGCACCCGCAGCATAGGGAGGTTCCCAGGCTAAGAGTCTAATCGGAGCTGTAGCCACCGGCCTTCACCACAGCCACAGCAACGTGGGATCTGAGCTGCATCTGCAACCTACACTACAGCTCACGGCAACGCCGGATCCTTAACCCACTGAGCGAGGCCAGGGATCGAACCCGCAACCTCATGGTTCCTAGTCGGATTCGTTAACCACTGAGCCACGACAAGAACTCCGATAAGGTAACTTCTGAGCAGCGATCTGAGGCAGGGAGCCAGGCAGATACCAGGGGGGAAATGTTCCAGGCAGAGAGGAAGAGTGGAGCCTGAAGACAGGACTGTGCCAGGATGGCTGACATATTAAAGGGAGCATCGTGAACCCAGTACTCGTAAACAAGAGTCAGAGTGGGGAGAGCAGCAGGAATGAAAAAACCACTAGTGGGTCTGAACAAAGGAGCCACGTGATGTGAATTCCATTTTTAATAAAAGATTGCTCTAGCTGTGATGTTGGGAACAGATGGAAGGAGGCAAGAGTGGAGGCACGGAGACCAGTTGAGGAGGCTGCTGAGATGGTCCAGGTAAGAGATGATGGCAGCTGGGCCCAGGGCAGCAGCGGGGTGCAGGGGGGGGACAATGGAGAGCAGCCAGGGAATGACACACTCCGAAGGAAATAGGACACCGGGGGACGCGACCTTGGGAAATCTTGGAACTACTGCAGAATTAATGAAGCTGAATGGCACTAAATGCCAACATCCCCCATGAGATGTTAAGGTTTAGGGGTTTGTTCACCTGCATCATCCAGTGTCCAACATGGTGCCCGACGCAGAATGGGTATATAGCAAATGCTGACTGAATAACTGTGGGACTGGGTAGGTGATGAGGCCAGAAGTTCTGCAGCCGGAGGGGTCGTTGGGAAACAAAAAGCATTTGGTACTAGACATCTTTTACTAACAATTAGAGCCTCTCACCTGGGTGACTCTCTCCCTTTTTGTAAAAAATTTCCCTCTGTAATTTGGCGGCGGTTAAGTACTGAAGCAGACCAAAAGCTTCACATAACGCAGCTGAGGATCTAAGGTCATTTTGGGTTTGTTTTGTTTTGTTTTGTTTTGTTTTTGCTTTTGAGGCCTGTATCTGCGGCATATGGAGGTTCCCAGGCTAGGGGTCCATGGGAGCTACAGCCACTGGCCATCGCCACAGCCACAGCAACGTGGGATCTGAGCCACGTCTGCAACCTACACCACAGCTCACGGCAACATCGATCCTTAACCCACTGAGAGAGGCCAGGGGTCGAACCTGCATCCTCACAGATATTAGATTCATTTCCACTGTGCCACGACAGGAACTCCCCTAAGAGGCCATTCATAATCACCAAACCTCAGAACTTCCCACCTAAAATATAGGGAGAAACGATGCCTGTGGCATCTCATGTGTCTGAATGCATATGGAGTCATGAGGGTAACTAGAAAGGTATGACCAAGAACAACACAAGCCAAACCTGTACTATTCCTACAGGACCAGGCTGTCCTTCAATGTGCTGCCCTTCCTCTGCGAAACCCAGGAAAGAAACTTCTAGACACCTCCTCCCCCACCCCCACCCCAATCCCCCCTTACCACGGCACTGCTCTGCAAACAAGTGACAGTTCCCAACTACAGACGCCTCTCCGTCAAGGTGATACTTGGAGAGTCCCAAGGTTCTTAACCCACAGGAACTGACAATGTGCAAAATCTAGGAGCAGAAGAGAAATAACAGCAAAGACGTGTTTATAAACCCCGCTCTGGCAGCCGTTTTCTCAGTGAAGCCACTGATCCTCTTGAAGAGCTCAATTAAAACCCAATGTCAATCAGGAAGTAGGTGTGAGAAACATCTTACCTACCGAATCAGAAAAAGAGGAAGAAAGATATGACCTGAAAAGTGGTGGAGACCCAATGACACTGCAAGGGAAGCTGCAGCGTTTGGGAGACCCAGTCCGAGACAGATTGGTCAGCGCAGTCAGAAATCATTTGATGTGACCTTGGACTAATTATTTCACTTTTGGGCCTCTGTCTTCCCATCTGGGCCTGAGCCTCCCACTCACTGTTAAGGAGAGCAGTGATTTTATTTTATTATTATTATTATTGGCTTTTTTTGTCTTTTTGCCTTATCTAGGGCTGCACCCGCGGCATATGGAGGTTCCCAGGCTAGGGGTCTAACTGGAGCTGCAGCTGTCAGCGTTCACCACAGCCACAGCAACGCGGGATCCGAGCCACATCTGCAACCTACACCACAGCTCACGGCAACGCCGGATCCTTAACGCACTGAGCAAGGCCAGGGATCGAACCCACAACCTCATGGTTCTTAGTCGGATTCGTTAACCACTGAGGCACGACGGAAACTCCCAAGGAGAGCAGTGATTTTAGACCCTCCTGTTTGGACAGGGATGTTATAAAGCTGAGATCTTGTCTCTGGAAGCCCCAGGGGGTTCCTGGAGAAAGACACCCCACAAACAGAGGGCAATGTCTTCCGTAAGATGATGAAGAGACCGGACCGCTCTTAGAAACACCCCCGCACTACGGAGGCTCCCAGCATCACGACTGCAGAGTTAAACAACCACACACTCCTGCATAAAATGCCAAACCCAGGGTCGGGCCCAGTCTCTCTGCAGCTGCGGTCAAGACCTTATTGTGAACCCAATGCCACATGTCAAACAACTACATTCAAGTGTTTAGTAAACATGTAAATACCTTTTAGCGGTGCTTTTAAATCACCAAGATCTTCCTGACCCGACCCCACTGTGACCCATTTGGAGAGACGGTGTGGAAGGTATGAAAGAACAGAAGGGCCGTGATCTTGAACTCCTGGGCAAGCCCTGAACCTCAGTTTCCACCTCCGCATTACGGAGCTAAGAGTAATGAGGAAAGATGGGAAATGCTGCAGGCACCGCCCGGAGATCATAGAAGGAACAAAATAAGTCCCCCAAACCCTCCTCCCTCCTAGGCTCCGCTCGATAAAGAACAAGCGCTGTTAATCCTTTAATCACAGGTCCAGGGGGGTGGGGGGGTGGGAAGAAACAGGAAAGGCAGGAAAGGGTTCACCCATAAATATCTCGACAGTTTTTATTCTCTTATAACCCCTGCTTTGACTGGAGCAGAGTAAACAGGCTGAACTTTACGCATGAACATAACGTGGGTTGTCCCAGGTAAGCCAGACTCATAAACTCTGGACAATTAGGAGGAGACCGCCTTTTCGTGGACTGCCCCCTACCTGGCCCTAGTCCATGACAGAAGCAGACCCGGTCCTTTGTCCCAGCTTCCCAAAGGAATCCACTACCAGGCACACGTGCCTCCGGTGGGAGGCCGGGTCAGAGGCTTTCTATTCCGGCGATTGTGGTCTAAGAATAGAAGTCCCCAACACAAGGCAAATGGATTCACAAGGACTGTGTTCATCTACTATTCAAGTCAGCCCCCGCCCCCTCCGAAGACTATTTAAAGCGCAAGCCCTGCTCTGAACAGGAGATGGAGAAAGCGAAGCGAGCACGGTGTGTGTTTAACATAGTTCTACAACCTGCACCCACAGCACGCCTTGTAAACGCCAGGCTGGGACGCAGGATCCATCCTCACCAGCTCAGGTATTTCAGCGTGGCTGCCTGTCAACCCCTGAGTCGTTAGGGTCAAGTTCATCTTCCAAATGGAGAGCTGGCAGGCGTGGAGGGACAGGTGTGCACAGTCCGCTGTGAGGCACAGAAACAGCTGAAGCCGATGTGTATTCCCAAGGGCCAGGCCCTTCCTAGGCAGTCCACCTTCTCTCGCTCTAACCTCACAACCTCCCCACAAGGCAGGCGCTTATTCTGCTCACATCATAGAAGGAGAACACGGGGTCCTAGGAGATGAAGCCACGTGCTCCAAGCGACACAGCTCATACGGGAACGGCACAGTCACAACCTGAACTAGGGTCTCTCTGACGCTAAAGCTTGTTGTTTGGGATTGTGTTTCTTTCCAGTTACACCACACGGCCTCTCTCAGTTTCTCTCGGCTAACTTCCGAACCCAAGGGACCTATCATCCAAAACCAAACTAATGTTTAGACATGAGGTCTCATGCCTTATCGCTGATGTCACCAATGTGACGAGCAAAGAGAAGTGGCTGTCCAAGGCCAACAGCAGTGTCTTTCAAGGACAGACACCAGACCGTAATTCCAATCAGCGAGACAAAACACATCAATTCCACGTCGGAGGAATCTTGCCTAGAAAACAGCCGAAGACCTTTGGCCCTGAATAAAACTTCACCTCCTCATTTCTCCTGTCCAGACAGCCCTTCGTTTCAGTGGGGGCTTCACACCTTGTGGACCACGTGGAAGACAGATCCGGCCCCGTGGAAACATGAAGCCCCCAAAGGCAAGTTCTTCAGGGTCCCATCAGTGTTTTATTTTCTTCTGTGAATCCATTTCCCTGTCTAGCCTCCCTGGTACGTATCTCGTGGCAGACCTCACATTTCCCAGAACATATCTGAAGGGACAACTCAGCCCACATTCCACAGAACTGATCACAGTATGTCAGGTCAAGGGCAAGATCAAATCTCTAGTCTCTCGCTTCTACACAGCCTTTAGAGAAAGTTACCGTCTTCGAAATTTACTTTTTTTGTATTTTTAGGGCCACACCCTCAGATATGGGGGTTCCCAGGCTAGAGGTCGAATCAGAGCTGTAGCTGCTGGCCTACCCCACAGCCACGGCAACACCAGATCTGAACGGCACCTGCGACCTACACCGCAGCTCATGGCCACGCCGGATCCTTAACCCACTGAGCGAGGCCAGGGACGGAACCCGCATCCTCGTGGACACTAGGGTCATTAATAGCAGTTGGAGGCAAAACATCATGCAAAAAAATGCAGTCGCAGAGATAAGCCAGAAAAAGTAAATGCGACACAGTTCAAAACAAGCTGGGCATATTTTCACAATCCCTTGGAAATGACTTTACCTGAAGCCCGTGGGACTCATTAAACTCAGCAATAAGGTGGTGAGGTCTCCACACGGGGGGGCCCTTGGCAGGAACCTCCACGCTCTTCCAAGCCAGGTCTCCAAGGCCTGGCGCTGACATGGTCACCGCTGCCATGGAGAAGCTTACAGTTCTGTCCTCTCCCCTCCTGCCCCCCATCAGACCTGCTAACTGGCACCTGTCTTACCTACGGAGGCCAGCCTGCGACAGCGGTATAGTGTGACAGCTAGAAAATTCGGGGACCTCACAGAGTCAACGCACAGAGTTACCACCCGCAGAAGCAGGCAGTGAACCAGTTGTCAAGTCTACAGCCGGGGTTTTCCTTACACTCGTCTCACACAAATCTTAATTAGATCACGAGAGAGAGAAAAGCAGACTCTGAGGTTCCTGCGATCACTCTAAAGAAGGGGAAAATTTCTTTCTTTCAAGAGGGGTGACCTGGCTGTAATAACCTTCGGGGCAGCCAAATGGCCTTGGTGTTCTGAGCAAGAAAGAAAGAAAGGAAATGAGACTTTTTTTTTTTTTTTTGGCGCTGTTCCACTTAGGGAAATGAGGAAGTGGGAACGTTTCTATCCAGGCCCAATCCCTCTGAGCGTCGGCTTGGAGGTAATGTCATAATTTCAGGCCCTCCCTGCAGAAATCCCTTTTCATATCAGGTTCTAAATAAAGACGTGCTCTTGGCTGACTCGTAGCTGTGGTCAATATCAGATTATAAGCACAGAGGGTAAGGGCTGGCCGTATATCGCCTTTCTAAGCCCCATCAAAGTATGCTTATAACAATGACCGTTCAGAGGGAGTGACGGCGACAACACAGGTCCCGGCTAATACCATCAGGATCCTAATCCAGGGCAACCCTGCCTGGAAACATTCCTCCCTGTCAATCACACCTTCAGACAGGGAGGCTGGGAGACTGGTTCAGCTTCCAGACCCTGATAGATTCAAATCCACCGGTAGTCACTGAGTGACTTAGAAAGTAGCCGGCATCCACGGTGGCTTGAAGCATACGTCAGGCATTTCTAGTCACAGTCTTACACTTTCAAAGGCCAATCAGGTTGGACCTGAACAACAAAATCAAGGAAGACTTAAGCTGTTGCAGCAGGTTTAATCCAGGCAGCCAAGCCCCCCACCCCCCGCCCCCGCCCCTCTTTCTCAGAGGCTAAACCACTCAGAACAGGAAGGGCTGGTCCGTGTACCACGTAGATGCAGATCGTGCCTCGGGAAGAAACCGGACAGGTTCTTGGGACTTTCTGTCCTTTCACTCCCGGTCCCTTAAAAGAAAAAGCCATCCCCTCCTCCACTGCAGTGTGGGACACACGAGGGTAAACTTTTCTACCAAAAGAGGAAGGTCTGGAGGACACTAGCGGCAACCAGGAGTTTCTCTCTGACTCAAAGCCGCTTGGCTTCCCTCGCCTGGGCCTGCCGGAGTCCACGTTCAAAAGCATCTTGTTTCCTGTTCTTCTCTAGGTTAGAGTCCCCGCTGAGAATAGCGCCCCATTCATGCCGCTGGGTACCCATCCTCCGCACTTGCTGTTTTCTCTTATAGACGCATGAAACCCTGTTCTTGTACGTTCTCCGAGGTAAACAAAAATATTTTTAAGGGGGCAGTCTACAAAGAGGCACTGCCGGGAGGAACTCCGCTGCAAAGCCGAGTGTCACAGGCATGGCCGAGGCACCAGCTTCCTCTCCCCCGAAGAGGGGCTCACACTGAGAGACGGGAACCCAGTGGCAACACGGTTAGGATTCCCTAGACCTGCCCAGACTCACCTCTGTGGACGTCCCTAACCTACAGAAGACCAGAAGGCCATAAAACGGGTCTCTTCTTATTAAGTTGAACCATGTGAAACTACCCACAAAAGGATGATTTCATGTGACTTAAAACGAACAGAATCCTAAAAAAGCAAATCAGGCATTCTGCGATGAGCAAGAATGCAAAAGCCATTATTTCCCAGGTAGCTCCACCCATGGCCATTTCCTATTAGTTTTTGTTGTTGTTGTTGTTGTTGGCTGCGCCCACGGCATATGGAAGTTCCTGGGCCAGGGATCGAACCCATGCCACAGCAGCAGCAACCTGAGCCGCTGCAGTGACAACACCCAATCCTTAAGCCACTGCACCACAGGAGAACCCTTTCCTATTAGTCTTTAGCAACTAAAATATTTTTCAGGGAAGTTAAAAGCGAGGGGACCCCTTGTAAGACAGGCTTGGCGTTGGCAACAAACATCTTTTCCCTCATTCCCTCCGTGTCTGTCTCCAAATCCACATCCAACACCTTTCCTGGCCCTCAAGAGCTCCCAGAGGAACAGGAGAACAGAACACAGGGTGAGCCGGTTCCCTCGTGGCGCAGCGGAAACGAATCCAACTAGGAACCATGAGGTTGCAGGTTCGATCCCTGGCCTCGCTCAGTGGGTTAAGGATCTGGCGTTGCCGTGAGCTGTGGTGTAGGTCACAGATGCCGCTCGGATCTGGCATTGCTGTGGCTGTGATGTAGGCTGGCAGCTGTAGCTCCGATTCGATCCCCAGCCTGGGAACCTCCATATGCCGAGGGTGGGCCACTAAAAAGCAAAAAAAAAAGAAAAAAGAAAAAGGGAACAACACACGGTGAAAACTGCCACTCTATAGAAAAATACACAATCTGCATGTAGCTCAGTTACAACATTTCCCACACTGAGCTTGGCTGGTTGTTTGCATGTGGGCCTCATGATCCGATGATGCACACTCTGGGGCAGGAAGCATGTTCTTTTTGTCTTTGAACCCCTGGCATCCAACACAGTTCTTACACACAGTCAGTGCTCAGGGACATTTGTTGAGTGACTGAATGACTCTCAGAGGCTTGGGGCATCTCTTTAAACTGAGGCAAGTAAGCTGTGTTCCTGTTACGAACTTTAAGGTTCTTATCTTTTTTTGGCCACACCCACAGCATGCAGAAGTTCCTGGGGATCAAGCCTGTGCCACAGCAGTGACCCAAGCCACAGCGGTGACAACGCTGGGTGCTTAACTTGCTGAGCCACATGGGAACTCCCTAGGTTCTTATATCTTAAACCAGACTACTAATTATAGTACTAGACAGAGAACAGCAAGCTCTTAATTACAGAACTAGAAAGAAAATCAGGGGGAAAAGAGAAAGGAGAAGGGGCACTACACTTTATAATCAAATAAGCCTGAAATTACAGATTAAAAAGCCTGCCTCTAGCTGGGAGTGTGGTGGCATCTTTTTCTCTCTCAATTTAACATCCTTTGATTCCAATTGATTTTCCTTACAGTACAAGTTCAACACCATCAAGAGTAAAGGAAGTGAAAGGCGTGTTATGAACTGAAAGCAAATGGGATGAACCCAAACCATTTTCCACTTGACTTTTGGAAAGAAATATTCACTAGCGTGGGGGTGGGGAGAATGTGATTCCCTCTGGGGGCTGTAATGTCCAGTATGACTTCAGAAAAAGGAAAAAAAATATCTAATTCATATGGGCACCAAAACAGGTAGTTACATACTGAATTAAAGGCTCGAGATGGGGAAGGCATTAGGCTGAATGCTGGGTGTTCAGAGTCAAAGAAGGTAACACACACACACACACACACACATCTGTAAAACTCTTCCCAGATTTAAAAAAGTCACTTGGGTCACCTTTTAAACCTATTGCACAATCATTTCCAAAAGAAACAGCAGGCAGCAAACAAGCCTCAAAAAAATTCATCTTTCAAAGCCGAATATTTTGATGTAGGCTCAAGAAGTCTGTCCCTCTCTTCAAATAACCAAAGCTCTGGAAAAGGGCAGCACCGATCTCTTCCAATAACGAAATCTTTCATCCACACATTTCACTTCTAAAGGGGAGAGAGCGGCCGGGAAGTCTTTATCCTAATGAATGGATCTCATCAATTTAACTGCGCATTTGATCCCAAGACCCTTTGTGGGTCTGATGACCCCAGGGAGGCCCTCCAGTGCGGCTGTCCCCAGGGTGACACACTCCATCACGGCCACCAGCAGACAGGAAGAGGCCCTCGGGGAGATTCTAATTTTATTATGGAAATCACAGGAAGCCGCATTTAGCTCCTCTCCTCTGTGCAGCATCCTTATTTCTACGCAGTGGCCGTCCGCAGAGGAGGAGAAGTCTGTCAATATAAATGAAGACGACAGGGCTGGCTGTTCTGCAAGCACTAACTGAACGCCCACGGTTATCGGTGTCTCCTTTTCTCTCTCGCACCCATTTTAGTTCATTTATTTCCCAGGAATGAGAGAGGCAACATAAATGGCAAAGGGTCGAGGTCAAGTTCAGAAGCCCTGTGGGAAAAGCAGAGACCTTGGACTCCTAGATCTCAGTTCCTAGGATCTACGGGACCTTGGGCACGTGAGCGAATTTCTCTAAGCCTCAGGGTCCTCTCTGTAAAATGAGGATAATAATATCCGACTCTCGAGGCTCTTGTGAGGATTATGTTTTGTGGAGCTTGGAAGGCCAGTGGTTTCATGAGGGCTGTATGCCTGCATTTTGTCTCAGGAAAGCCGAGACCGGGGAGGACACTGAAGAAAGGTCATACCCAGATATGGCCTAGGTGTCAACAATTTCTGCTTGCACGCGTGGCTAGGGCGTTTCAGGGAATCAGATCTGCGGGTTTAAAGCCAAACTGGAAAGGTCTTCCACCAGGATGGACATAGCACGTTTCCACAGACATGACCCACGCCGCACAAAATTCTCTTCCTACTCTAGGATTCCTGAGTTGGCCAGCTTCATCCAGCTCAGAGTAAAACCCAAGGAACGCCAAGGCCAGTCAATGACTTTTCTTTTCAAGGAACATCAAGTAAGCCAAGAGGAATCCAGAGAATTCATTCTAACATGAAATCAGCCTTGCGAATAAATAAAATCACCCCCCTCAGTCAAAATCTATGCTCTTGTCAAGACATCTGTCAAAAATCGTCACCGCTGCAGACAAGTAGAGAAAATGGCCACACAGCGGCATAAAAGCCCTTAGCTGAAAAGAACAGCAAGAATCCTTTTCCTGAAGTCCCAGGCCAGGGTGTCTTTATATAAATTTAAAGCCCATCACAAAGTCCGCTACAGCTTTTCTTTCGAGAAGGGAGCCTGGAAAAGGTGCCCTCTGAATGCTGTCTCCTTCTCACCTATAAAAAAAGGGGTCCCTGTGAAGATATTCAGACGGGGCCCTGAGAAGAAATTGTGTTTGCCAGCCCATGGGTGTTTTGTCTGTTGCCGTTACTGCTGTTCTAGCCCTCTGACCAACAGGCCCACAGACTAGCACTTTCTAAGATTCACTTCTGGAGTTCCCGTCGTGGTTCAGTGGTTAACAAACCCAAGTAGCATCCACGAGGGCGCAGGTTCGATCCCTGGTCTCACTCAGTGGGTTAAGGATCCGGCATTGCCGTGAGCTGTAGCGTAGGTTGCAGACTCGGCTCGGATCCCGCATTGCTGATGCTGGGGTGTAGGCTGGCAGCTACAGCTCAAATTAAACCCCTAGCCTGGGAACTTCCATATGCCATGGGTGCAGCCCTAAAAGCCAAAACATAAATAAATTAATAAATAAGGTTCACTTCT
This sequence comes from Catagonus wagneri, assembly GCA_004024745.2. NCBI lineage: Eukaryota > Metazoa > Chordata > Mammalia > Artiodactyla > Tayassuidae > Catagonus > Catagonus wagneri. The sequence goes on from PVHT020000150.1 coordinate 386,819, forward strand.
GTCTGTCAGTGAATTTGTGAAGATGAGCTCTGTGGTACCTGCCAGGTCCCCAGAGCGAGGGACAGGCCAAAGACCCTACCTCTCGCTGAAATTCAGCTCAGACCCCTTCTCAGGCCAACAGCTAGGAAAATTACTTCCATCATCACTGCTCCAAAATGGAGCGCCCCCCACCCTCTGTCCAGCTCCCAGCCCAGGCTCCCGGGTCCCATACTGCCATTTACATCAGCACCTGCAAGCGGGTGGTTCTCACACAACCAGACCAGCAGAGCTGGAGTTCAAAAGGGTCCTCTGACGAGTGACAGGCCTGGGAGGAAAGCGACAAGCAGGATCCAATGTGCCCCAGTAGCTCGTTCTCACTGCCACCTTGGCTTTTCCTCGCCACCTGCCAGGAGCTGCTCAAACACTCTGGGCACTGCCCAGTCACAAGGATCCTTTTCATCCTCTGGAGTCCAGAAAGTGCCTACTTGAGTTCCCAGAAAGCCAGAAGCAAGTACAGTCTCGCCCTCTAGATGGTCTCTTTAAATCCAAGGGCTCCTTTCACTCTGCCTGGAGGGACCCACACCCTCAACCAAGAAGCGGCACCCTGAGAACAAACTGTGCCCATCGTTCCAAGACCAGGCCTTCCAAAGGTGCCTCGTCTGCACGCAGGAATGACGACACAAGCATTCTTTTCTGCGTCTCCTTTCCGGGTTGCAGAGATTAGCTGCGAGACTGTACACTTGGCACAGAGCCTGGCACACAGTCAGTACTCAGTAAATGCGCGCTGCTATTGATGCTATTTTAATTATTCTTAGAATGAAGTGTATTTATTATTACTGTTAAGAAAGTACCTTCCCAAAAGACGTGCCATTCTAACCTATGAGTAAAAGGTCCATCGTCAATGCCAGTTTCTCATGCAAAAACAAGGAACCAGTACAACAGCAACAACAAAAATCTAAACAACAGCTATCCTACTGGTTTGTCTTTGGATTTGGAGGACACTAAGCGCAGTGACACACACATAGATCCATTTATTCACCAACTATGCACTACACTAAATATGTGTGTGCAATGATTAACGACACCTACTGTACGGCACAGGAAAATCTACTCAATAATTTGTAGTGACCTATATGAGAAAGAAGAACGGATATATTTCTATGTATAACTGACTCACTTTGCTGTACACCTGAAACTAATACAATCTTATAAATCAACTACACTCCCATAAAATTAAATTTGCAGAACAGAAACAGACGCACAGGCTTTTGAAAACAAAGTTAGGGTTCCCAAAGGGGACAGGTGGGCGGGGGGGCCTAGGGGTTTGGGATTGTCATATGCACACTGTTGTATATGGAACGATTGACCGATGGGGACCTGCTGTAAAGCACAGGGAACTCCACCCACTATTCTACGGTAATCCATGTGGGAAAAGAATCTGAAAGAGAACAGACATGTGTAGATGTGTGACTGAATCACACTGCCATACAGCAGAAATGGCCACAACCATGTCAATCAACCATAATTCCAATAAACCTTTCAGGAATAAAAAATAAAATTAAAAAAATTAGGACATGATGAAAAAATACATGTGTTAATACCCATATACACACACGCATACACACACACACACACACACACACACACACACACACACGGAATCAATAAGACAGTTTATACTTGTAAGCATCTACTCTGGGTCAGGCATCATATTAGGCAACTAGAGATACACACACATAAGACACGGGCCCTGTCTTCCCTAAGCTTACAGTCTAACAAAGGAATTACAATTATATATATGAAGATAAAATCCCCGAGAGCAAGTAATGGATGCAAAAAGGAGAGAAACGTACAGACAGTGCTCTCTCAACCAACCTATCAGCTTACCCAGGCTTCTTCAATTTCCCTACACCGGCTGCATGGTTAGCAGCAGGCCTTCCTCTGTGCCTCTACTCCCTTCTGCCCCATCACCCAGGCTGGGTGCATCCCCAGGGTCAGTGGTCTGTTCATAACAGGTATACTTATTATTTTAGTCATATATTATTAATATAAACTGATTAAATATAGTGTAAAGTAAGGTATTCTATGGAAAAATAAATGAATGCCTTGGAAAGACTTGATGAAGGCAAGTTGCTAAAAACTGCAGATGAACAAGACAATGGTAAAAAAAGAATTGTAATGGTGGAGCTAAAAACTCTAGAAATATTATGCATTTGATTTCTCGAGTGTATGAAAGAACTCATTCCCCATAAAGAAAGTGAAACTGGGAGTTCGGTGGTGGTGCAGTGGGTTGAGGATCTGGCATTGTCCCTGCAGTGGCTCCAGAAGCTGCTGTGGCTCAGGTTCAGTCCCTGGTCTGGGAATTTCCATATGCCGCAGGTGTGGCAAAAAAAAAAAAAAAAACATAAAAAAAAAAGAAAGTGAAATTAGAAATCACAGACCATGGGTGAAAGGTGCCATTTATGAAAGAAAATCAACAGAACCCTACTTAGAAGATCCACACTCTAAGAAAAAGCCCTGGCCCTGGCCCACATCAAAAGATTTGTGAATGTATGTACATGTATTTACTTTTAAGTTTAAATAAAATGCTTAGGGACTGTATCTTTTTTTTTTTTTTAAGATTCTCTGCTGGGAGTTCCCGTCATGGCTCAGCAGAAACGAATCCGACTAGCATCCATGAGGAAGCAGGTTCGATCCCTGGCCTTGCTCAGTAGATTAAGGATCCGCCGTTGCCGTGAGCAGCGGTGTAGGTCACAGACGCGGCTCAGATGCGGCGTTGCTGTGGCTGTGGTGTAGGCCGGCGGCTACAGCTCCAATTCAGCTCCTAGCCTGGGAACCTCCATATGCCATGCATGCGGCCCCAAAAAGCAAAAAAAAAAAAAAAAAAAAAAAAATAGACCCATTAAATGTCTCTCAGATACACAAAGTATGAGTGAATACTGAATTCTGGCCATATTTCCAGAGACTGGGATGGCAACCCTCATAAGCATGCGCTGCGCTCTGACTAGTTGCAGCCTGAAGCCTGGACCAAGAGACGCGGGGTGCCTCAAATGCCACCTCAGCCTTGGTCACAGGTCCGGACACAGCCCGTTGCTTGATTCTAGCATCTGACGTTCCAACCGGGCCCGTGATGCTATGTCTGCAAGGAGACACATCTCAGGGGATATTTTCTTGAGAAAAGACACAAGTACTAACACAAGCCCTGTCAAGGAGGAGTGAGATCCCTTCCCAAGACCCCTCGATCGTCAGTCTAATCCGTTCCTGTTTATTTGCATAGTACGCTCGGTTTCTAGTCCACGGAACCAGATTCCGGGCACTGAAACTGAACTGCCATCCTCAGCTTCCCACCAGCGCTTTATGCCATCAAGATACAGTCTGTCGGGGGAGGCTGGCGGCCCAGGGCCTCATGTCAAGAGAAGTCTGCGGCAGCAGAAAGCCGAGAGAAAAGGGAAGATTCAGCACAGCTTCAGTCTCCTGACGATATTTTTAAAAGAGATATTTCTCATCGGGGATCCCATTGATGGAAGAGAGAAAAATAAAGAGCAAACCTTAATTTTCTTTAAAGACGAGGGACTGGTACGAGAGGAGGGAAGAGAACTGGCGAAGCCTTTGTATATTGAGTGCCAGGTTTATTTTTATTCTCTCTGCCAAGAGAGGCAAGGTAATTCTATAAGCATCATTTAACTTTCTCGCTAGAAACAAAACAGAGCAGGGCGTTCTACATCTCCGGATTCCGACTCCAGAATCACTCGTTTTCCCCCTGAAAATTAAATTGAGTCTCACACAATGGCACCCAAATGGGCGCTTTCAAAGGCATAGCCCAAAACTGATGGGCTCCTCAATGAGGGGATGAGAAGCTATTTCCCACTGCCATTTGGAGCCAGGAAATCTGTGGGGCTAATCTTCTTCATTAGAGGCAGGCTCTGACAACCACAAGGGTCCCTCTCCTTCCCGAGGAAACGAGTTTCAAATACAGCTGTCGCATCTGAAGGCAGGTATCGGCAAGGAATTCCTAATTTGAGAGCTGTCAGTCAGCAGAACAGGTTTCAAAATAGGTCGTGGAATCTTCTTCCCTGGAGACAGATAAAAATAGGCTGGGCCGCCATCTGTCTTGGGAGGGTGCAGCCTTTCCAAGAGGCGGGTGAACAAAAACCCCACTTCCCTCTGAGAGAGCCTATGCAAAAAAGCAGATTCGGCTGCTGAGGAAGGAGAGAGCCGGCAGTTCATCCGGGCCCAGGTAGCCAAGACTTCTTGTGGAGTCACACTACAAAGAGGAAAACCCAACCGGGAAAAAGAGAGCAGCCAGCCACACAGCTCCGAGCTCTTAGGGAAAAGCTGAGCCAATGTGCTTTCCAGCTGCGGCAGTGCCGTGTGTCGGGAATGTCAGGCTCAGCCACGGAGCCTTAGGGAGGGTGTCGTTCCCCTCCTGGTTCCCTGAAGCCTGAATGGAAGATGGCAACTGTCAGCTAAACCCAACATCTGCCCAGGTGACCAGCGGCACCCACAGAGCATCTCCAAAGAAGTGTTCCTTTAAAGATACTCTTCTCTGCCACCCTCTTGGGCCGTCTGAAATCCTCCCCGTTTCCCGCACTCCTTTCATCGCTGCGGAAAAGCTCTCTTGGGGCACGAAAAGGAATGAAACCTTGGTGGCCCTTGAGAAACCGAACTCCAGTAGGAAATGCCAGAGACGAGATCACTAGAGCCTGTAACACCTCTGCAAAATTGGAGGTGTCCCTCCCGCTGCAGACGTGAGCAGCCCTTTGAGCCCACCTCTGTGCAGCCACGTCGAGTGGACACACTTGAGGCTCACAACGAAGTCTTTGTTTCAACACCATCTTCCCTACAGGCCACATGGCGTGGGCACAGGGGCCTTTGGGTACCCGGCTTTACCAGTAGACAAAACACAGGAAGCCCACTGTTTTCTAAGCCCATAGAGCAGGGGAGGCCCCGGCAGGAGGGCAGCGAGGTCAAGGAGTCCACATCAGGGGCTCACCGAGCTGAGGTGGGCAGCAAACTAAAGATGGAGGCGAGGGATGGCCACCAGCTGTTGAGAACTAGACATCTGAGGATGTACAAGGCAAAGCCAGTGCCCGAGGCTCAGTTCTTTAAAGAAGAAATTTTTTTGCTGGCGGGGGTTGCCAGCTAAGGAGAAACCTGAAGCTCAAGCATGCAGTCTGGTGACTTTTTCTCCCTTTAGCGAAGCCAGAGAAATTTGCAAAGATAACTAGAAGAAAATCAATCCTGCAAGGTCCCAGATTTGAGATGAGCCTTTGCAGAGGAGAAATGGGAGTCCATTCTGTCCTTGCAGCTGTCCTGGTCAAATGGGATGGGGCTTTTGCCCTCACAGAAGGTACCAGACTTATCGAGAAGAACAAGGACCTGATGGATAGGAAAGGGCCCTGTTAACCCCCACAGCCCAAAACGAGCAAAAGGAAGGGATTATCATCACTGCTAACAGCACACGTGCTGTCCCCAACTGGGTGGCGAAATGGGAGCAGTGTCACCTAGAAAAGCAGAGACTGCATTCCGGGTCGTGCCCCCCCAGCCCGTGGCCACTCTAGGGGTTCAGCTAGATAATCACCATCTTCTCTCTCACTGGTCTGCAGGCAGTGCTGGCTACAAAAAGGGGCAGGTCCCTTCCACCCTTCCTTTGCTGGATGCCACACACAGCAACTCTAGGGAGCACTGATGGCACAGCACCTGGTCAGACACATGGACCCTCTGGTCAGAATCCAGGACGTGGGGAGTTCCTGCTGTGGCGCAGCGGAAACAAACCCAACTAGGAACCATGAGGTTGCGGGTTCGATCCCTGGCCTCGCTCAGTGGGTTAAGGATCTGGTGTTGCTGTGAGCTCTGGTGGAGGTTGCAGATGCAGCTCAGATCCCGAGTTGCTGTGGCTGTGGCGTAGGCCGGCAGCTATAGCTCCAGTTTGACCTCTAGCCTGGGAACCTCCATACCCTAAAAAAAGCAAATAATAATCATAAAAAATAATAATAATCCAGGACACGGGAACAGCATAGCAGCAAGTGTCTCTCCTCAGAACCTAGGGCAGGTGCAAAGGGTGCGTTCTCTCCCAGACCCACCCTCCATAGCTATGAAATTCAGGGTTTGCTCATTTTTCAGAGCTGGGATCTTCAACACCTTAGGGCATTCACGCCTCAGATGTGGGATTCGGATTGCTTAAGGCCTTGGGGAACTGCAACCAGGCAGCAGAGAGCTGGTTTCCATGGAGGAGACTGAGCAGAAGATCGGGGAGTCGGGCATCCTCTGCAGGGCGTCTCCTCCACCGACCCCATCACCTCCGGCTGCCCGCCGCAGACTGCGGGGAAGCCAGGACGGACAGGTGAGGAGGTATCCTGTTCTTCAAGCCGTCCTGAGGAGGATAACCCATACGAACTTTCTGTCGCCTGGAGCTGGTAAAAGAAGGGACCGACCATGGAGCAACCGACCCACCGGCTTCCCATTCACTTTCATAACTCAACAGGATGAGGCTGGCCGGCTGCCAGCCTATGTCCCCTGCCGCAGGACAGAGCTGAAAAGGCTGTCAAATCAGAGTGTGGGATAGTGAAGACAGCACAGGATTAGACATCAAAAGATCCTGGGGGGAGATTAATTAATGCAAAGGAGCAGGAGGGAACTCTGGGGGATATAGAAATGCTCAATATGTGGATTGTGATTGTGGTTACACAGGTATGCACGCTCGTCAAAACTCACTGAACTCTAGGTTTTAAATGCGTGCATTTTCTAGTATACAAACTACACCTGAGCAAAGCTGTTTTAAAAAGAGAAGTATCTACATTCTGAATTCTAATTCACCCTTATTAACTGTGGGATCTTGGACAAGTCACTTACCTACCTAATGCTTCACTTTTGTGGGTTCGTTTGTTTGTTTGTTTCAGGGCCACATCCGTGGCATATGGAAGTTCCCAGGCTAAGGGTCGAATGGGACCTGCAGCTGCCAGCCTATGCCACAGCCACAGCAACGCGGGATCCAAGCCACGTCTGCGACCTACACCACAGCTCACAGCAACGCTGCACCCTTAACCCACTGAGCGAGGCCAGGGATCGAACCCTCATCCTCATGGATACTAGTTGGATTTGTTTCCGCTGAGCCACAACGGGAACTCCCCTAATGCTTCACTTTTCCCATCTGTTAAATGGGGTTAATCATTTCTGCCCTGCTTACCCCACAGGATTTTAGGGTCATGTGACATCATAAATGTGAACTAATTTCAAAAAAGCACAAAATGCTAAGCCATTATGCTGTAACTGTAATTATGTTTGCTCCCCAACACTTGGGACCTCCTTGCTATATATTTCCTGATGATCTTCAAGTGTGGAGGGAAAATTCCATTCTACTTAATAGCTGATGGTGCAAAAATCTTCCCTCTGGAAAACCTTGACTTGAGTAGTTTTTCCACTTGCCCACCTCTTCATCACGTAAAAGTCACTTACTGTGGGCATGTAGGCCCTTCTGGTCCCACAGATAAGCGCCCCAACATGGAGCAGAGCTGCCCCACCAGAATGCAGACACCACAGCAGAGGCCATTCTGGAAGCGTGCAACCTGCCCTTCCTGGGGAAATTGATGAGCTGGCATTTTACACGTTGCCCCAGAGCACCTTCAGGCAGAGGAAAAGGAAAGAAAATGCAGGCTCTTTTCACAGAAGGACAAGTGAGGAGAAACTTGGAAGCCTGAGTGGTTAGGTGCAAACCCACTCAGCTAAAATCAGCTAAAAAGACCCGAGATCACTGGATCCGACTCCTTCATTATCAAGGTTAGAAAATATTCTCGGAGAGCACAAGAGTTCAAGGCTAATAAGCAAAATTGTTAAGGAGGTTCAACTGCAGGTGCCTCGGCCTTCTAGTCCAAAGCCATGTGTGCACAGTCACTTTCCCTTAAGATGCTCTCCTTCCCCAATTTGGCATCTAACAGGCTCAGACCCTTATCAAAACCTCTTATGGAAACAAATGCAATGTCACGCTAAAGCATAAATAAATAGCGCCTCCGAGTAAAGTAAGGACAGAGACCACTGTAAACAGGTAAAGCTAGGAGTGGAAGAGGCATCCTCAGTCCATCCCCCCACAGGGACCTTGACCACAGCCCCCAAATCACACCCAACAGGTGCTTTTCTGCCCAGCCTCAGGCAAACAGAGAACTAAAGCTTGAGACTGTTCCGGATAAGTTCAAGTGGATTTACAAAGAAGTTCAAGTGGGCCTGCAGAATTGTGGGTCTTATCATCCCGCAGAGCCTGGGCTCTAAGCCGCAACCGAAAGGTATGTTGTATGTCCATCCTGCATCAATGGGAATCAGAGCTCCACACACACTGTTGCCACCCATCCTTGCAAATGCTCCTTTAAGTCCATCTTAAGGATACCATTTATTCCGGGATAAAGATGTGGGATATATACATACAATCTTCTTTATCCCAGAATAAATACACACACACAATGTGTATATGTGCGCACGCGTGCACACACACACACACACACACACACACACACAATGGAATGTTATTCAGCGCACAAAAAAGAATGAAATAATGCCATTTGCAGCGACAGGGATGGATCTAGAGATCACCATACTACATGAAGTCAGTCAGACAGAGACAAATATTGTATGGCATCATATGTGGAATCTAAAAAATAATACAAATGAATTTATTTACAAAACAGAAACAGACTCACAGACATAGGAAACAAACTTATGGTTACCAAAAGGAAAGGAGGGAGGGCTAAACTAAGTATATGAGATTAACAGATGCACACTATCATACATAAAATAGATAAACCACAAGGATTTACTGTATAGCACAGGAAACTATATTCAATGTCTTGTAATAAACTATAATGGGAGAAAATCAGAAAAAAGAATATATACGTATATTCATATATATATATATATATATATATATATACACACACACACACATACATACACACACACACACACACACACACACATACATTTTTTCACCATTCATTCTGGTTTCATTTGGTAGAGAAAACAAGTCTCACATTTGCCCACTTTTCACCTAGTCTGAGCCACCATCATCTCTCAGCTGATTACAGCCTAGAGTCCAACTAATACCCCTCCTTCCACCTTTTAGCCACTAATACCTCTTTTCTACCCAGCAAGCAGGGTGATCTTTTTTTTTTTTTATTTAGGGCTGCACTCGCAGCATATGGAGGTTCCCAGGCTAGGGGTCGAATCGGAGCTGTAGCTGCCGGCCTATGCCACAGCCACAGCAACGCGGGATCTGAGCTGCGTCTGCGACCTGCACCACAGTTCACAGCAACACCGGATCCTTAACCCACTGAGCAAGGCCAGGGATCGAACCCGCAACCTCACGGATGCTAGTCAGATTTGTTTTCCACTGAGCCACGGCGGGAATTCCCGGCAGCGTGATCACAAAGAAAGAAATAAACCAGATGTGCCATACCTGCAGATGCCTTCCAGTGGCTTCTGGGAACCCAGCGCAGAGTCCTGACCGCACTCTCCAGGCCGCGTGGTCCGGCCCTGCCTGCCTAGTCCACCCCACTCCACGGCCCTGTCTCCTGGGCTCTCTACCTCGGGCCGCCCAGACCTTCCTGCTGTTCCCCAAACATACACAGCTCTGTGCACCTTCAGACCTTGGCACCTGCTGCTCCCCTGACCCCAGAACTTCCCCTACAAGGTCAGCCCAGGAGTCGCCTCCAAGAGGCCTTCCCTGAGCACCCACATGGACTGAGTGAGCTCCTCCCCAAGCCCCTGCCGGCCACTCTTGAGCCCACAGCCTGACTTCTATTTCCTATGGAACACTCGACTACCTTACAGTACCCTACCGATCCCTTTATCTAGTTGATCATACACTTCTCCCACTAGGAGTATAGCTCCACGAGAGCAGAGCTGCTCTGTCTTGTTGGTAACCCCATCACTAGTACCAGACCAGAGCCTGGTACCTAGTGCACACGCACCATCACCACGGGCTGAGTGTGTAAATGAAAGATTGGATGGATGAATTCATATCTCTCAAACAACTCAAAGTCTTCAAAAACCGGGTAAGGGCTTCTGGTAGGCCGCACAGAGATGGTGTCCCGGGTCACTCCCGGACTCACAGGAAATGCCAGTGCTGCCACACCCTTAGCCAATAAGGAAGTACATCTCGAAGAGGCTGCGGTAAAATGAAGCGCCTCCATCAGACGTTTCCATAATTACTCCAAGCATTCGGGATTATTAATACCGGCTCTGGCATTGATCTGAAGGAAACCTATTCATTTAAACTGACAAAAACATGCTGTCCTTTTCATTTCCATGACAAAGCAGGCCAGTGTGGCAGACACACTTCAACTGATCCAACAGCTTTCCCTCAATCCAAGTGGCAGCTGATCAGCTTACCAAGGGACAAAGAAGTTCAACAACTCAAGTCAAAAGCAGAAAAGTCTTTCTTGTTCTTCCTTCCTTCCTTCCTTTCTTCCCTTATGAGGTGTAAGTAAGATATCTGAAATCCAGAAAATTACTAATATGTAGAGTTCTCTTTTGGCAGACACTAAACTGTGACATTGTCATCTACTCTGCTTGAAATAAGGTAACATGTTTATATACACGTGTGTATGTGTGTGTGTGTGTGTATACACACATATACATATATATGTATGTATGTATTATGTATCTCTCTACCTATAAATTGGGCAACAAGTAATTCGAAGAACTCCCACTGCAACTGCCTGCAGAACAGGGACCCGTCAGCCCACTGAGGGACCACCACTTCATCTCCACCAACACCTTAATTCCTGACCGTACAGAGAATAACTAAATGACAGAGATGACAGAACAAAAAGCACTTTGAATCTCTGAAAAAAAAAAAGAAAGAAAGAAAAAAGCTACAGAAACCCTGAAAGAAAAAGAAAACGAAAAAAATAGTCTCTGAGGGGGAAAAAATAACAATGCATAAAGAGAGAGGCAAGGTGTTAACTGCTGAAGAGTCCTTCAGATTGAAGAGAACCATCCTTGACGAGCCTTCCGAATCCTTCTTTTCAAGGATCCCCAGTGATTGGTTCTTCTATTGCCATCAGGCTGTTTACTCAGTGGCCTTTTGACAGCCAAGAGGCCAGGAGCCGCTCAGGTGCAGCCCAGCCAAGCAGGCCTGCACAGGTTTCCACCACACCCAGCTTTCAGCTTGGCAGAAAATGAAAATGGCCCAAAGAGTTTTAATGAGTTGTTAATGATTTAAGTATTCACAATGATATGCTTGCAAGATAAAAAGGGAACCTAGGAGCAGTGAAACCAAATCAAACCAAGAACACATTCAACAGTAGTGAATGTCATTACACAGTTTGGGCACAAATTTAGGAAGCTTCAGCGGCAGAACTAAGGCTGCAAGATCCTATGGCCTTCTGCCTCCACCCCCATCCCATACGCTTTCTCAAAAAAATATTATATTCTTTTCTTTTAACTCTCTTAAACAGAGTATTCAACCGATTTTCTTTGAAGTTTTATTCTATTGCTCCACGAACACCTGGCTTCTGCCTAATGTCAACCCTTACAATTGGACTTGAGCAACTGATTGAGTTACAGCCCAGTTCAACTGCAACTATAGACTAAACTTGAGTAGGACAGGACTAAACTTGAGTTGTTTCCTGTAGACAAAAGTACAATGGTTGACATAAAAGGTCACCTAATTGAAGGAAAACTGGTTTTAAGCGGATTAATAAATCCACGCTTACAGGTTCTCACGCTGGGATATTTTTCCGAAACAGCCCCCAACAAGATAAGAGGTTGGGAAACGGTTCCCTTGGTTAGTTAAGAAAGAATGTCATCTTTTAAAGAAAGGGGGAAGATCACCCCAAGGAACTGGCAGACACATGCATGCCATTCTTCTGGACAACATTCTTGCAAGTAGATTTGCTTTTCTTTACCCAAACGTATCCAGCTTTAGAGTCTGCAGGACCAAAACAGATATATCAGAAAGTTCGCTAATTTCCCATTCTTGGCTCCAAAATAAATTAGTCAGTTTTGCCTTAAGTCAAGACATGGAGCTTGCTGTTCAATAAGAATGATTCTAGGTCATGATTAAAATTGCTTTTTGGAGCTCCCTGGTGGCTCGGGTGGTTAAGGATCCAGTCTTGTCACTGCTGTGGCCTGGTTCCAATCACTTCTGCCTGCTGCGCGCGTGGTCAAAAAAAAAACTGCTTTTCAAACTATCGACAACAGTATGTCTTAATCACCTGTTAAATGCCCAGCACTGCGTGAAACATCAGGGGCAGGTACAAAGGAAGTATAAACTAGAGTTCCTGTCATCCACACTTAACAGTATAGACAGAGCCCTCGATTTACCAATAATGTTGCATAATAAGATTACGTATAAACAGGTGCTTGAAGTACAAACACACTTCTCAGTAAAAAGCACAGGGGATAATGTTTCAGTTCGGTTCAGGCTGGTAGAAAACTGACTTAGCCCACGATGTAACTGAAAGACCCAGTACGTGCAAAGCAAACATGATAGAGAAAAACCAGTTTAAGGGAAGAAATACGGGACATGCATATGGTGCTCTGTTACCTACAACGACTTGTTCATATAAATAAACTTCGTCACGACACCCTGGACAGGTGGTCTTGCCAACAGCTGAAGAAACTGAGGCACAGAAAGCCTAGGAACTTCTTCAAAGTCACAGAGCTGCTAAGAGGCAATAGGACTCTAACGCTGGCCTTCCGACTCCAATTTCTATTCTCTTTTCACTGGTGCAAAACTGAATAAAAGATAGGTGTGGAAGGTTTTGCTGGCTTTGTGGTTTAAGACTGCCTGAAAGAAGAAATTTCATTTGCTAGAGATAAGGAAGTAAAGGGAAACTTTTAGGAATTCAAAAGGAGGCTCAGGGGCACTTTCAGAGGACAGCCTGCTGCTTTATGGCTTTCATTTCCCTGAGAGCCTTGTGGAGGGGCTTTGCTCCTTTCAGATCCCATCACTGGCGCTTTTCAAGTTCATCTGCCACGATTAAGGTGCGCCAGAGGCGGGTATTCAGTTGGAGTTTTAACTCTGGAAGAGGAACATGCCATCAGCAAGAAGGGTTTGAAAAGACTTCCTTGATGAGTAGATAAGCACTGGAAAAAAAAGAAAGGAAGGAAGGAGGCTGAGGAAGAAGACCAACGTGTGTAAAGAGAAAGACTGACCGAGGCAGAAGGGAGGCAGGGCAGGGGGCTGGGGAAGGCCATTATTCTATTACGAGACCACAGGTGTTGAGTCAGCGCTGGCTCACCACTGCTCCGTCGGGCCAAGGCGGCTTGGCAGCAGGCAGATGAAGGAGGAGGCAACAGCTGTCGCACCCAGCTTTGCATAAATATGGGTCTCTCTCCCCCACAGTGAGGGTCTACAGTTGAGCCAGCTATAAAAATCAGCAGATGACAACACAAATCATCACCCATCGACCCCTTCCGCAAAAAACCCCTTGAACTGAATAAAAGCGCAAAGAATCTCATTCATTCCTTCATCCGATTAACATTGCCTATGTGCCAAAGCACCACACTAGGTTCCAGAAGAACAAACATAAAGAGGGACAGTCCCTGCCTTCAAGGAGCTCACCGTTTAGTTGGCGAGAAAGATGTACCAATAAATAAGTGCAACTGGTATGAATGGGTTTAGTTAAACACAGCGTAGAGCATGGGCATAGAACGCTTCAAGCATAGATGAAGCCCGATTGGTCCTGCAACACGCTGTACTTGGCAGACTTGCTGTTTATCATTCACCCATCCATATACAGAGGCCAAATCTGCATTATTAATCCCAGATCTGCCTGCCAACTCACTTTCCTGATATCTACCCGGCTCAAGTCGCTGTTTTGTTCCTATGGCGGAAGAAATGGGTGTGCGTGTAAATCCCGCCCAAATTGTGTAAGAGTCAACTTAAACTCGGGGCGGTGCAAAGGAGGTTCACCATAACACGGCGTGTCATTTCAAGTATGGCCCAGCAGGCACCGGGTGATTCACTTCAACAAACATCCTGAGTCAATGTTATATAGGTCAAGTCCCATTAAAACAAACTCCGGGAGACTGTCCCCCATCTTCTGTCACAGCAAATAAAATCTTAACGCCTATTTGTTTGGACTGTGCAACCTAAGAAGCAGATGCACAAGCATTCTATCATCACTTAATCAACACAGCAACCCCTGGGTAGGCTTATTACGGGGTCATCTTTTTTTTTTCTTTTCTTCATAGGGCTGCACCTGTAATACGTGGAGGTTCCCAGGCTAGGGGTTGAGTCGGAGCTGCAGCTGAGACCTACGCCACAGCTTATGGCAATACTGGATCCTTAACCTACCGAGCAAGACCAGGGATCGAACCCGAATCCTCATGGATACTAGTGGCGTTCTTAACCCTCTAAGCCACCAGGGAACTCCACATGGTCATCTCATATCTGAAGAAGCTGAGGCCAGGAAAGGTCAGAGATCTACCCAAGGTCATGTAGTTAATGCAAGGGTCAAAGCTGGGGCTGCTGTGGAAGCCTTCTAACCTCTGTTTGGGTGTTTTTTTTCCTACCAAATTGCTTAAAATTTGGTTGCTTCAAACTTGCAAACCAATTCTGGGTAATCTTTGTTACTCAAAAAGAAAAAAAAAATAAAGGGAGAATAATAATTCCTACAGTTTCTCCCTGGATCTAGTATATTGGATGAGATGCAATCACGGGCCATTCTGCTCAAAACAGAAATAACACTAAAAATGCAAAGCCTGTGGAGGCTGCCGATGGAATCCATTCGGTTCAACGGCCAATACCTAAAATATATTTTCCCATAAATAGCTTTAGCCTGAACTCCTCTCTCAACAAATCCCACATCACAATCTCCAATCAAGCCCTCTATCTCGCATCCTAAAGTTATTCAAATTAGGACCATTAGCCATCTCTGCCTCCACACCTCGAAACACGAAACACGAAACACGGGTACCACCCGGTCCTGCTGTGCTGAACTCAGCCTCTCCCACGCTCCCTGGGATGCCAGCTCTGCATCGACCAGCGGTGCTTGGGGCAGTGGCAGGGGGTGGAGTGGGGAGCTTTGATTTGACTTTCCTTTAATTCACGGGCTGACCCTCCGAAGGGGCCTCTAACCGGATCTCTGGGCCGGAGAGAAGCTTATCAGAGGAGAACAGGGCAGCTTGAGTTTTTCCTTTCCATGTTGAGCCAGGCTCATCCCCTACAGGGAGTGGGGAAAGAAAATGCTATGACTTCCCGACCAACCGCAAACAGTAAGTCCCCTTCAGGTGGAAACGTTTCTCAAAGCGAAATGTAAAGAAGCTGCAAATGAGGTCAGGTAACCAGCATGCACCGGAAATGTGTTCTATTTCACGGTTTTCTCTGCGATATCCCCAATACAGAAGAAAGGCAAATGACAGAATTAATGAAAGTGGGGTGGGAGATGCGGGGAAGGGATGGCACTGTCCCTGACGCAATCCCTGCCTGAATGGAACCATCCCTTCCAGCTCAGGATGTCTAGAGCGACACTCCCTCTCTGGCCAAGAGCAGTGACACCTGGCTTCGCCATGTCTGTTTCTACCACGGATGCTGTCATCCCCTCCATCCCCCAAGCTAGAAACCTCAGGCATTCCCGCTTCTCACCTTACCTACCCCCCGCCCCGCCGCCGCCCTACTCCCACACCCATCTCTGCAGCCCGCTTTCCTACCTTAGGAGTGTCTCTGGCTGTCATGTGGACCAACGTGATACTGCAGGTAAAGAGCAAACAGACTGTGGAGCCCAAAAGACCCAGGCCCCAGTCTCCACGCCACCCCAGGTCACCTGTCACCTCAGATCATCTGTCTGAGCACAAGCTTGCTAGTTCAGTAAACGCAAAATCACACTTCCCTAAGAAGCGGCACTAAGAATCGATCGCATTTAGCAACATATTCACAGCACCCACCTCCCGGCTGGGCACAAAGTAGTGTACACCATGTGGACAGAATCGAGCCTCCCTCCCCAGCCCAGAGTCTCTCTGCAACACGACGACACGGCCCTCTCTTCCACCCAGACTGCCTCTATTGTCCTCCGCCGCGTCAGCACAGAGCCAGACTCTGGCTGATCTTCAAGATCATCAAAAACCCTCCAGCCCGATCTTACTGCCCGCACCGCGCGTCCCGCCCCCAGCCTCTGACTCCTCTGGTCCAGCCAGAGTCCGCTCACTCACTCAGCAAACATTTTTGGGGTGCCCACCACATGCCAACATGCCGCTGGCTGCTGGGAACGTGGAGATGAAAGGCCATCCACCCTCAAAGGGCTCACAAGTGCCTTTCTGGAAGGGAGTGTGTGTCTGCAGGAAGGGGCCCGGGGTGGGGCGAGGGTGGATAGAACCGCCATTGTATTGCGGTGTAGGCAGCGAGGCAGGAGGGGTGTGCTCGGTGGGGCTGTGGGATCGCCGTTGAGGGAGGCGCACACACGGCCTCTGTTCTCTCCGGCCTACTCTCCAGTCGGCCAAACCCTACTCCAGAAGTCAAAGTCTTATTCATTCTGGCCCACACCTCTCCCATCTCCGGATTCCTCACGTTCTTATCGACGCTGCTCATTTTCAGTCATCCGCTGGCTGATGTCATTTCTCGTACGGCCGGGGGGCTGCATTTTTCTTGTTATTTTTTGTATACATTGGCTGTTTTTCCCCACTGGGTTATGTGATCATAGAAGGTATCGACTAGACTCTAAACAGCTCTAAATCTCTTGTGGAAGCCGCACTCTAATTACCGGTGGCATAAGGGATCTACCTGGACTACTGACAATCATGAAACCACTTATTTACCTGGCAGACACCAACCCCCTCACCGCTAGGCTCACCCCTGAAACCCAACCCAAGATGACAGAGAAGACCCCCGACCGTCTCTGAAATGCCTTCCATCACATAATTTGCTAAAACCGTAGGGTTTTTTTCGTTTTTGTTTTGTCTTTTGTCACTTTAGGCCCGCACTCGCGGCATATGGAGGTTCCCAGGCTAGGGGTCTAACAGGAGCTGTAGCTGCCGGCCTACACCACAGCCACAGCAACGCGGGATCCGAGCCGTGTCTGCGACCTACACCACAGCTCACGGCCACGCCGGATCCTTAACCCACTGAGCGAGGCCAGGGATGGAACTCACAATCTCAGGGTTTCTAGTCGAATTCGTTTTTGCTGTGCCACAACGGGAACTCCCGTGAAATAAAGTTTAATCTCTACCTCATACCACCCACAAAAATAAATTGCATATTTATTCAAGGTGGATATAGGAGAAGTGGAATTAATAACTTGGAAGGACACGCAGGAGAATATATAATATCAAGAGAGGAAAGGTGGTGTGTGCGTGTATTTTTAAATAAATGCAGACAATTAAGGAAAAGCCAGATAGATGTGAGTAAAATTTAAGGCGTTCCCGTCGTGGCTCAGTGGAAACGAATCCGACTAGTATCCATGAGGATGCAGGTTCGATCCCTGGCCTCACTCAGTGGGTTAAGGATCCGGTGTTGCCACGAGCTGTGGTGTAGGTCGCAGACGTGGCTCGGATCTGGTGTTGGCTGCGGTGAAGGCCAGTGGCTGCCACTCCAATTTGACCCCTAGCCTGGGAACATCCATATGCCAGGCAGGTACGGCCCTAAAAAAGACATAAATAAATAAATTAATTTAATTTAAAATATATTTCGAATCAAAGAATCCAATAAAAAGTGAAAAGGTAAGCCAACTCTGGGAGAAAGTAATACAATCTATTTCACGAACAAAATATATGTAGTATTATAAGGATAACACCCACACATCAATAATAAGAAAAAGAAAGGCCACCAAAAAGAGCCGTCTCTAGATTCAAGAACTACTCTGGGTAAGCTTCCAGCTCATATTCTCACAGAGACTACAGTGAGGTGGCATCTTGTCTCCTTTAGGAATGTTTCTATTTTAATTCGGTTTATAGAACTTGTTACCATGCGTTATTTCAGTTTATCGATACAACCATCCTAGGATGTCGGCAGAACATACATTATGCCATTGTATTGATGAGAAAAATCCAGACAGAAGTTAAATGGTCAGTTTCAATTACGGCTTAGGTATATATCGCTTCCTAATGAAAAGCAAAACCTAGATTTTCCACTTTCTAATCCGTAATCCTTCCACTCAAAAAGATCACCTCCACCTTTTAAAAAAACACCTGCTCACACAAAAATCCATACACGAATGTTCACAGCACCTTGATCGATAATAGTCAAAAACTGCAAACCACCCAGCTGTCCTTCAGTGGGTCAATAAATGGCTAACAGCCTGCGGTACGTCCATACGATGAAAGGCTATTCAGTAATAAGAAAAACGAATCAACTAGTGATACACACAACAGCCTTAATTCTCTGGACAGATCACCTGAGAATCAAGCTGTGTGAGAAAAAGCCAATCCCAAAAGGCCATGTGCTGTATGATTCCGCATATATATAATAGTCTTGAAATGACAAGGTTATAGTCATGGGGAGGAAATCAGTGTCTCCAGGAGTGAAGGACGAAGGACTCAGGGAGGTGGAAGGAAGAGGTGAAAGGGGACACAGGACTATAACCAGTCAGCATGAGGTCCCCTTTAGTGAAGGAACCGTTCAGCAGTCTGACTGTATCAGCGTCGGTGTCCTGACTGTGACACTGTACCGTGGATGTGCAAGATGCTCATCACTGGGGGAAACTAAGGAAAGGCTGTGTGTGTGTGTGTGTGTGTGTGTGTGTGTGTGTGTGTGTGACCTCTCTGTATTATTTCTCTCATCACTGGGGGAAACTAAGGAAAGGCCGTGTGTGTGTGTGTGTGTGTGTGTGACCTCTCTGTATTATTTCTAATGGCTACATGTGGATGTATAGTTATCTCAAAGTGTTTCCCAAAAGACCACAAAACCCAAAAAGGCCTGAAATCACCCTGCCCCGCCAGGGTACCATTCAGAGGCTGAAAGAGACAAAGCGGGGAAAGCCACTTCCCAGACCGCCAGGTGCCTTCTCTACCCTCCTCCGCCACCGGCCTCATCAGGGTTACTCCGCATTGCCCGACTCTCGCCCCTGAGCCTTCTGCGTCCCTGCGCTGCGGTCCGACCTCTGGATTTGTGTCATCAATCCGTCCCTTTGCATAGGCCGAGGCTCCTTGAAAACCGAAACCTCGTTATTGACCTCCGGATGCCCACAACCCAGGCCGTACCAATCTCATAGTAGATAGTAAATAAATGGGTGCTGGAGTGAAATGTTGCTCCCCATTTCCTTTTCAATTAGAGGTAAACCACAACCCATGGCAGCGAAGAAGGCAGGGGACTGGGAAGGACACCCCTTGCCATGAGCCAAGGCCTTAAAAGTTTCATCAATTACCTATCTCTTCCTTCCCTGAGCCACCGAAAACCCAAGCGAAGCCAAAAGTCTGTACGGAGGGTGTGGCGGCAGCAGCAGCAAAAACGTGAATTCAATTCATCAGGCCTCTATTTTTTTTTTTTTTTTTTAATCCTATTTCAAGCTCTGCAAGTGAAGGAATTGACCACGTCTAGTTTGGGTCAGTGGAACAAGATGGAACGGGAGGCGACGGTGTTACTCTTCTGGAAAAGATCTTAAAGGTTAGCTGACAGCTCTTTTCCTGAAATGATTAGCCTGAAAAATTGCCCGGGGCGGGGGGTGGGCAGAGGAATGTTCTAAATGATCTGTCAGGGGAATTCCCATTGTGGCGCAATAGAAACGAATCCGACTAGGAACCATGAGGTTGCAGGTTCGATCCCTGGCCTCGTTCAGCGGGTTAAGGATACGGCGTTGCTGTGAGCTGTGGTGCAGGTGGCAGACACGGCTTGGATCTGGCGTTGCTGCGGCTGTGGTGTAGGCTGGCAGCTGTAGCTCTGACTGGACCCCCTAGCCTGGGAATCTCCATAAGCCGCGGGTGCGGCCCTAAAAAGCAAAAAAAAAATAAAAGGTCTGTCAGGATCTCTCGGAGACCTCACTCTCTGCCTGGGCAAACATATTTGGCTTGCAGGGGGCCGGGGGGGGGGTTCCCACGCCCTGAAAACAATGCTAGCTCCTTACTCCTCCTCCAAATATATTTTGGCCATTAAAAAAAAAAAAGCACAAGTGAGTGCTTTGCTGCTCCTAATGTTATCGGATAATTTTTCAAATTCTTACTCAATTACATATCACGCTCTTATCTGCCATCTCCACAGGCCAAACAGCCCTGCTTTCACATCACTGAGTCTGCAGAACATAAGTATCGCTCCCAAGTAATTCCAAGCTCTCATAAACATGAGATCGTTTTACATTAAGTTCTGTAAGAGTGTGTGTGTGTGTGTGTGTGTGTGTACACGCATGTGCCTCGTCTCCTATGAGAAACAGGGAAAAGACTTGGACTTGGGGCACCAGGAGGTTAAAAACTTGGAAGGTTTGTTTCTGCCCAGATGATGATTAACTTTCTGCTGCTGGATCCAGAAGAGCTAGCATTTCTGGATTGGCAGTCCTGCTCCCCGACCCAGGAGGGCGAGCAAGCTCACAGGCACACATTGCCTGTCAGAAAAGAACCAACTGGCCCCATCCGTTTCGGGCTGTGGCAGCGGGAGCGCTACTGTAGTTTTAAGGAGTCCTAGGTGTTTTAAAATTGTGTTGTCACTGCTCTTAAAACATCCAGATCAAGAACCTCGTTAATCAAAGCAGCAGATACCATCTACCCAAAATGTTTCGATGTTTTGTTTAAAATTGCTGACAGCAAAGAGCTGGGCTAACTTACATCACCGCAAATCACTGAGTAAATAGGAGAGATGGAGAGATAACGGCATAACTGACTCCAAGGCCCTCTAAGACACAAAGCCTATTAATGTCATTTAAAGATGAAACTTTAAACCGGGAAGAGGAGAGACGAGGAGGAAGAACCTAGAGTGTCTATTGCCTGGTTTCTATCCTTCGTTCAGAAGAGTTATCAGCATGTAAGCGCTGTGTCAGCTCACTTGAAGATAACCATTTGGGTTAGTCACGTGTCCTAAAAAAACTACCAAGCAAGGAACTAGCAATCCATCTTTCCACTTTCTAGCCGAGAAGCCGAGACTCCCAAAGGCGGAAGGACTGGTCCAACATGACGTAGCTGAGTCCCCCACCGCCATCTAACCCTCCCTCCCTCCCTGCAAATGATATTTTTTACATGCTGTAATGACCAAAATATGAGCTGTCATTATTATTAATAGAACTCATTTTTAAGACAACAGACGGTTACTTGGCCTATTCACTAGGTGAAAAGAAAACAAACATAAACATGGAAGCACTTCAGTTCCGTATTACAGCATACCTCATCGCAGTCCACAAAGAGACCCCCTGAGCTGACAAAGGGCCTAACATATGGAATAGGGTCTAAGAGGCAAAAGGCCATCCTACATCCTGGGAGAAGTTCCTTACCCCACAGCGCAGCTGTCTAAATTAACCCAACCCAGTTCCACATCCACACCACCTCCCCCCAGTTTGTCCCAGCCCAGATGTCAGGGATTCAAAGCCTCCCACTTCCTTATTCCTTTCATTTTAATTAAAGACAATCACGGGAGTTCCCGTTGTGGCTCAGCAGTAAAGAACTTGACTAGTATCCATAAGGGCACGAGTTTGAACCCTGGCCTCGCTCACTGGGTTGAGGATCGAGCCGTGAGCTGCTCTGAGGGTTGCAGACTCGGCTCGGACCTGGCACTGCTGTGGTTGTGGTGCAGACCAGCAGCTGCAGCTCCGATTGGACCCCTAGCCTGGGAACTTCCATAGGCCGTGGGTGTGACCCTAAGACAATAAAACAAAATAAAAATAAAATAAAATAAAATAAAAAAGACAATCGCCCAACTTCTTTTTTCTTTAAAATCTTTAAAATTCAAGTTCTGCACACAAAGTAAATGTCTACCATGGCATGAGTTATCCAAGTCACATCTCTGGCCCACCAACGTGAATAATGAAAACCACGTACACCAGTTAACAGGAACTGGCTCGCTCTGGAAGTCTCTGATCTTACTGGAAGTCCTAGGTTTAAGGTGCTTATCCTGATGAGAGCCATTACGGCCCCAAGTCATCCAGGCACAAGTCCACCTGCAGGCCCATCAAGAAACTCTCCCCTCCCTTCATTTCTCCAACTGTGAGGCACATCTGCCTAGCAGACAGTGACCCCAATGTCTTTAACCGCTCTGCAGGCCCGCTGCCGCTGTGTCACCACTGGGGTTCACCCTCCATCTATGTGCAGCAACCACGCAGACTTGGTCCACAAGCCCTGGGACTGGGGAGAGTGACTTTCAGAGGCTACAATAGCTTTTGTACTCACAACCGTACCTGCTTCACGGGGTAAGACTGTCATCTTCAGAGTGTCTTAAATAAGCAAGAGTCAAGAACCGTAAAAACTGGGGAAAACGTGTCCTAATTTAACCCTGACTTTCCTAGAGGAGAAAACCAAGGCGTGGGCAGATCCAGTCCGGTGTGTACCAGGAAGATAATTTAGAACCCCTTTGTGCATCAAAATAGTAGGAAATGAGAACCATCAACCAAATGTGCACAGCGTTTCACAGCTTCAAAGGCATCTCAAAGGAACTTTTTCATTGGCGCCTCACACCAGTGTTGAGTCGGCTTGGGTTCACACTCTGCCTTCATCGCTTACTAGCTGCGGGCTTTGCCGGAACTCATTGAATCTCCTTGTGCCTTATCTGTCAGTTGTGGATAATATCAGTAGCTACTTCACAGGGCTGTTGGGAGTTTCATGAGGTAACACTATACCTGAAGCACGTAAGACACAGTTTAGACCCAAGAAGCACTCAATAAATGCCCGCCATCCTCATCACCACCATGGTCGTCATTACCTGGAGCCAAGAATCGCTGTCCCCATTTTAAAGATATGGAAACGAGGGATGCTGAGACCTAAGGTGAGGTATCCTCAAAAGCACAGTGGCAAATGGCAACGCCAAACCAGAACCCAGGCTTGCTGCCTCCAGATCCAGCATTCTCGCTGACTGCGGAGAACCCAGTAGTTCCATCTGTCATGGCCCCAGAGACACACCGCTCCAAAACAGGTACCGTGGTCAAGATGCTTCCTCAAAGAGCAGCTTCATTATCTGACAAGATCTGGCCCCATTACCCCCCACAATAAGTAAACGAATCAATAAATAAGCACAAGAAAAAAAGACCAGTGGGAAAAAGGAGCAGATCTCCAAAGGGTTTCAATGTCGGGAGAAACTGCTACCAACTCTTGAGAAACAGGATGCATTTCTTAAAGCCCCTGGCGTATCATGTCTCAGCCAGCTCATGCTCCTGGATCTCTTTGTCTGCTGTGCTTTGTCTCTCTGTGGAACCCACGGCTGGTGAGGTCACCTGCTCCAGGGACAGCACTCAGCCCTGCCCATCACGCTGCGATTCACCAGGCGGCAAAGGCAAGGTCCCAACTTTCACGATGCCTTTGGGGTCACCTGCCCGCTAATTAGCACATTTTTTAGAAGAAAAAGTTAAAAAAAAAAAAAAGAACTCTGCCTTCTCCCTAACAGATGGCATCCTAAAATACCCACAGAAATGGAGAAGGAGCACTTCCCAGCTGCTTTTCCTTCCTCATGAATATATAGTTCAAGTTCAGAACCATTCATTCACCATGTATAGTTAATACTTATTGACTACTGCTTAATACCAAGCGACTCGACAAACCGGAGGGGAGAGTTTTTCTGTTTGTCCCTTCAGACCGTCCTTCCCCTTTTACCACAGACCGTGCAGCTGCTTCTGCTGAGGCAACAGCTCCTGCCAAGCCCAGGCTTCGAAAAAGTTATCACAGCACTTCCTCTTCCAAGTCAATTCGGTTTTGACTCTTGGTCAAAACAGGCCTAAACTTTCTCGACTGTATTTTATTTATTTATTTTTAAGTTTTTCTTCTCCCCCCCCATTGTTCTCTTTTCCTCTTCTAATTTTATTTTTTTTATTTGTTTGTTTGTTTATCTTTTTAGGGCACACGGAGGTTCCCAGGCTAGGGGTCTAACAGAAGCTGTAGCTGCCGGCCTTCGCCACAGCCACAGCAACCCGGGATCCGAGCCGCGTCTGCAACCTACACCACAGCTCACGTCAACGCCGGATCCTTAACCCACTGAACGAGGCCAGGGATCGAACCCACATCCTCATGGATGCGAGTCAGCATCATTAACTGCTGAGCCACGAGGGGAACGCCTAAACTTTCTGAACTTTAGACTTGGTAAATCTGACATAAATGATGAAAATCCTGGACAAATGTTGAATATGTTTGGCTTTGATTACAGAAGACCTCACTTTTCTTTTAAACTCTTTGAATTTCAGAGTTAATATTTTCCTTGGTTTCCAAGGAAAGAGATCCGACTGAAGAACTCACATACAGCTCTAGGGCAAGGATTCTAAAGAGGGCAGTTGGGGTGGTAAATAAGGAGAAATTCACCCCCAGTGTGGAGCCTCCACCGTGCTATATAGCTTGCACTTGTCCTTGTACAATGATAATTTTTGCAATGCCTGATCTACTTTGATTTTCAAATCACATAAGGAGAAGGCTTGTTATTGGAGCAGGGGGAGAAGTGCAGAAGCAAGGCATCTTGGCACTGTCACGTTCGACCTCGGTTCAGAAAAGGCTCAAGCGATTTCAGTGCTTACTATGTGCCTAGTAGCTGGACGCCTTGAAAGGAATAAAAGACAATTCTGTCCTCAAAGTGCTCAGATAGTTGTAAATAATGAGGTATAACGGGAGAGATTACAATGTAATATGACGAGTGCAATAAACCGGTAAACACAAAGACACTGCTGAGAAGAAGCTTAGGGGCACCGATTAACCCCGTGCAATGATGCTGAGGAATCCTGCTTGAGATCCTGCACGGGGTCACTATGCAGACAGTAGGGACAAGTAAAGGAAGACTTCCTAGAGGTGGTGACATGTGAGCTGGGTTTTAAAGGTTCAGTTTTGCAGGTTCAAAGAAAAGGACCAACTCCAAAGAGAAGATAAATAACAAAGCATGAAATAGCAATGTGGCAAGGAAATGAGAGGCAGTTTAGCTTTCTGGTGATATAAAACGTGAGCAAGGTATGTGGGAAGTGAGGATGTAAATAGTCTCTTATGCTATGATCTTAGAACAATAAGTTGTTTTTTTTTTTTAATCCCTTTGGGAAAGATATTCCATGCTCCTGGGTTGGAAAAATTAATATCGTAGAAATGGCCATACTACCCAAAGCTTCTACTGATTCAATGCAATTCCTATCAAATTACCCATGACATTTCTCCCAGAACTAGAACAATCCAAAAATTTATATGGAACCATAAAAGACCCAGAATTGCCAAAGCAATCCTAAGGAACAAAAACCAAGCAGGAGGCATAACTCTTCCAGACTTCAGGCAATATTATAAAGCCGCAGTAATCAAGACAGTGTGGTACTGGTACCAAAACAGACATAGAGACCAATGGAACGGAATAGAGAACCCAAAAATAAACCCAGACACCTATGGGCAATTAATCTTCACAAAGGAAGCAAGAATATAAAATAGGAAAAAGACAGCCTTTTCAGCAACTGGTGCTGGGAAAACTAGACAGTAAATCAATGAACTGGAACACACCCTCACCCCATGCACCAAAATAAACTCAAAGTAGCTTAAAGACTTCAACATAAGACAAGACACCATCAAACTCCTAGAAGAGAACATAGGCAAAACATTCTCTGACATCGACCATGTAAATGTTTTCTTAGGTCAGTCTCCAAAGGCAACAGAAATAAAAGCAAAAATAAACCAATGGGACCTAATCAAACTGACAAGCTTTTACACAGCAAAGGAAACCATAAAAAAAAAAAAAAAAAAAAAAAAAAAAAAAAAAAAAAAAAGACAGCCTACAGAATGGGAGAAAATAGTTTCAAAATGATGCAACTGACAAGGGCTTAATCTCTAAAATATACAAACAACTTAAAAAACTCAAAAGCAAAAAACCAAAACCCCAATTGAAAAATGGGCAAGAGACCTGGATAGACATTTCTCCATAGAAGATATAGAGATGGCCAACAAGCACATGAAAAAAAAAACTCAACAACACTGATTATTAGAGAAATGTAAATCAAAACTACTATGAGGTACCACCTCACACCTATCAGAATGGCCATCATTAACAAGTCCACAAATAACAACTGCTGGAGAGGGTGTGGAGAAAAGGGAACCTTCCTGCACTGTTGGTGGGAATGTAAAGTGGTACAACCACTATGGAAAACAGTATGGTGGTACCTCAAAAAACTAAATATAGAACTACCATATGACCCAGCAATCCCACTCTTGGGCCTATATCTGCACAAAACTTTCCTTGAAAAAGACACATGCTCTCTATGTTCTTTGCAGCACTATTCACAATAACCAAGACATGGAAACAACCTAAATGTCCATCAACAGATAAATGGATTAAGAAGATGTGGTATATATACACAATGGAATACTACTCAGCCATAAAAAGGAACAAAATAATGCCATTTGCAGCAACATGGATGGAACTAGAGACTCTCATACTAAGTGAAGTAAGTCAGAAAGAGAAAGACTAATACCATGTGATATCACTCATATCTGGAATTTAATATACGGCACAAATGAAGCTTTCCACAGAAAAGAAACTCATGGACTTGGAGAACAGATTGACAAGGGAAAAAGGGAGGGAATGGGATGGACTGGGAATCTGGTGTTAATGCAAACTATTGCATTTGGAATGGATAAGCAACGAGATCCTGCTATATAGCACTGGGAACTATATCTAGGCACTTGTGATGGAGCATGATAGAGGACAATGTGAGAAAAAGAATGTATATATGTATGTGTGACTGGGCCACTTTGCTGTAGAGTAGAAAACTGACAGAACACGGTAAACCAACTATAATAGAAAAAATAAAAATCATTTAAAAAATCCCTTTGGTAGTATTATCTTGACAATATATCAAGAGACACATACATACACATTTTGTGTGTGTGTGTGTATACACACACACAAATAATGTCCAAATTAAGACTATTTCTAAAAAAATTACTAGTCCAGGTCATTCATTTATACATTCATTGGTGTTTCCGTCGTGGCTCAGTGGTTAACAAATCCAACTAGGAACCATAAGGTTGCGGGTTTGACCCCTGGCCTTGCTCAGTGGGTTAAGGATCTGGCGTTGCCATGAGCTGTGGTGTAGGTTGCAAACGTGGCTCGGATCCTGCGTTGCTGTGGCTGTGGAGAAGGCTGGCAGCTACAGCTCCTGTTAGACCCCTAGCCTGGGAACCTCCATATGCCATGGGTGCGGCCCTAGATAAGGCAAAAAAAAAAAAAAGACAAAAAAAATCATTTATACATTCATGATTATAGGCAGTATATATTTACTAAGAGCCACCATTTAGGCTACAACACTGTTCTGGACATACTTACAATCTGAAGGGACCCCCCCCATAATACGAGTTACTTATTTAGCCTTTAATATTTGCCATACATGCATCTAGAATTTTACATATACTCACAATAAACCAGCCAAGTAGATCTTGTTATATCTACGTCTCAGAAGAGGAAGCTTAAAAAAGAAGTTGAGTGAGCAAGGATAAAGCAAGGAGGTGATATTGACAAGATTCCACTAAGGGCTACTTTGACAGCCTATGCTCTTTTTATTGCACTACACAAACTCAAAACATTCCTATGGGCATTCTAGGAGATGAGAGAAGACTGAAAGACAAACATTTAAAACTTAAGGCTGGGAGTTGCCACTGTGGCACTGCAGAAATGAATCCGACTAGTATCCATGAGGATGCGGGTTCGATCCCTGGCCTTGCTCAGTGGGTCAGCGATCCAGCATTGCCATGAGCGGTGGTGTAGGTCACAGATGCGGCTTGGATCCCCTGTAGCTGTGGCTGTGGCCTAGGCCAGCAGTTGTAGCTCCTATTCGACCCCCTGGGAACTTCCATATGCCACGGGTGAGGCCCTAAAAAGCAAAAAAAAAAAAAAAAAAAACTACGGTAATATAAGATCAATGAATGCTATAGCACTACGTGAGTGAACTAGAAAGAAGGGTCATTTCTGATCAGTGTGACCGAGGAAGCCATCCCAGAAAAGTTGCACTTTATTAGAGGCTGAGGTCTCAGTGGGGCTGGGCAGAGAGAAAGAAGCGTTCCATGAACATCGTATCTCAGCCTTTTGGCTAAGATCAAGTGTAGAAGTGTTCCACGAACAGCACCCAGAACTCCACGCTGGTGACGGCCAAGGTTCTAGCTCCTGTTCCATCTCTCACCACCTACAGCCCCTGGGTGAATGGCTCAAAAGCCTACCTGTCCTCATCTGCAAAATGGGATAATAACAATACATTCCTCCTAGAGTTGGTGTAAGAATTACAAAATAATCTACGAAGAGCATTCAGCATAACGCTTAGTACATTAAGCCACGAACAAACAGCAGAATGTTAGCTGATAGTACATGTGTCTGAGGAAAAGCAAATAGTCCAGACTGACCTCTAGTTCTCCTAAAAGTAAAATGGAAAGTGTGGTTGAAATAAGTCG
The DNA here is from genome assembly GCA_004024745.2 of Catagonus wagneri. Classification (NCBI taxonomy): domain Eukaryota; kingdom Metazoa; phylum Chordata; class Mammalia; order Artiodactyla; family Tayassuidae; genus Catagonus; species Catagonus wagneri. The sequence continues at coordinate 415,235 of PVHT020000150.1, forward strand.
CAGCCAGATTAAGGACCACATAATGTTCACCTTAGAAAGCTGGTCTCTATCCAACACGCAACAGGGAATCAGTCATTACAGGAAAGAAGCCAGATTCATAACATTCTGAGCAGATCTCCCAAGGGAGCCCCCAGCCCCTCCCCCTGGCACCTAGCTCACTTGTGACCCGCTTCAGAAGAGGCATGAGGCCCAGGGGACTGGTTCAAGCAAGAACTAAAGGAAACTAGATACTGTCACTCTTTGACGTGTGACACAGCTAAGATTTTCTTTTCATTCTCTCTTCCCCTGTCTTCTACCCTCCCTCCTAAACACAAGATCGCTGAGCCACAATTATTAACCCAGCATCTCTGGAAGACTGTTTCTCTTTATTCACTAAGGCTAAATAAATTTTCCAGGGACCAACCTGGGTGGCTTGAATAATTACTTATTTATTACATTTCAAAACCTGGTAATAACTGTCTTTTACTTATTTATTCTTAAACTAACAGTACTTCTACAACGTGACATTATTATTACTCATTCATTAACACATTATGAAGAAATTTTGGTGGTGATGGTTCCGTAGGCAGATAACATGTCAAAACTTATCAAATGTACCTTAAACATGTGTGGTTTATTATATGTCAATTAAACCTCAATAAAGCTGTTAAAAATACAATAAAAGTTGAGTCATTCATATAACTATGAAAAGATAAAATTGTTATTAGTATACAATGATCATATTATGGACATAAATACATATAATGATCATATTATGGACATAAATACATATAATGTATTTATGAATACATAAATACATATAATGTATTCATGAAAATATACATTTTAATTTTAGCTCTAAAAAATTTTAAGAGGACAGAGGATTATATAGAAATTTATATACAGACCTGTAAAACTTTGGTTTACAGAATATTTATTTATTTATTTAATATGTGATGTGCAGACGTTCCCCAGGCCAGGGATCTAAACGGAGCCACAGCAGTGACAATGCAGGATCCTTAACCCACTGAGCCACCAGGGAACTCTCAGAGGATATTTTTAAAAAACAGGAATATACCTATGTTCATAGCAGCATTAGTTGCAATGACCAAAATGTAGAAACAATTCACGTGTCCACGGAGGGACAAAGAATAAGCAAAATGTGGATAATACATATAATGTCCTTAAAAAGGAAGGAAATTCCGACACAGGCTACAGCATGGATGAATCTTGAAGGCATGATGCTAAGTGAAATAAGCCAGTTACAAAAGGGCAAATACTGTATGATTCCACTTATATGAAGTACCTAGAGTTGTCAAATAGAGCAGAGGGAGCAGTTATTGTGTTTTTTGTTGAGTTTCTTGGGTTTTTTTTTTTTTGTCTTTTGTCTTTTTAGGGCCGCATCCGCAGCATATGGAGGTTCCCAGACTAAGGGTCGAATCGGAGCTGTAGCCGCCGCCCTACACCACAGCCACAGCCAAAGCCACAGCAACGCGGGATCCGAGCTGCGTCTTTGACCTACACCACAGTTCACGGCAACGCCGGATCCTTAACCCACTGAGCGAGGCCAGGGATGGAACCCGCAACCTCATGCATATTAGTTGGGTTCGTTAACCGCGGAGCCACAACGGGAACTCCAACTCCATGGGCAGTTATTGCTTAAAGAGTACAGAGTTTCAGCTTGGCAGAAGGAAAAGAGTTCTGTGGATGGGTGGTGGTGATAGTAACACAACAATGCAAATGTAGTTAATGCCAGTGAACTGTACACTTAAGAATGATTAAGATGGCAAATTCTACATTATGCGTATTTTACCACAATGAAAGGGAAATGAGGGATGAGAGTTTCTACACGTCACTGTGAAATCAGAAGAGGTGTTAACTCCATAATTTTTAAAAACATTTTGAAGCGCTCTCATCATTTCTTTTTAAATCAAACAACTCTGAAGGTAACTTTCCCAGATTCCCCAAAAGGCCAATTCTGCAGCTGACCCAGAGTTAAAACTATTCAACCAGAATTTCATTACCAGTAGAAACCTAAATATCAACCTCTTTTTCCCTGCCACATGACATCATATTTTCCAAACAAAGCCCTCAGAGGTCTAGGGTCTAATGTAATCACGATTCAAGTGAAGAAAATCTCTCTTCTGGAAGGAGCAGTCTACAGGTGCACTGGCAGCCCACGTTTATGGAAAAGCGAACACTGGGAGTTTAGGAGCCAGGGGCTGAGCACCTGCTGATTTCAAAAGGGCATGGACCCTATGTATCAGGGCCAGACTCTGTAAACTGCAGAGCAGAGAAATGATCGGGGCTGCCCCAGCCTTGTAACCTGTGTGATGTGTGACGACGTGGCCACAACTACCAGATGGGCTTCTCCAAAGGAAATTCCTGCACCTGTTCCCCAAGAGAATGCCTGGAATTGGAAGAGCTAAGGACTCCTCACGAACGCTATTTCTAACCACTGCTGCTCTGCACAGCCCACACACAGCATCCCTGGGCACTACCTTCCTCCGGGGCCTTTTAATTCTGAGATGCAGAGCAAGGTGCTTTAATTTTTCCAAGAGCTTCATTTTCTTCCAGGAGCTCCTCTTACCACCGCGTCCTGTGTTCCCTAAGCAAGGGACGGGGTGCCTTCAATCATCTAGCGGGAAGATGATAGCATCTGCTTGGGGATTCCAACGAGCTGTTTTACTACAGCTTTTCACAAACTGATTATATTTAAAGCTCCCTTGAGGAATGGGGGCTGGGAGGAAAGAAGCTCCTCCGAAGACCTTTGCTGGCGAGAGGGAAGAACTGCTCACACTTCCCCCTGGAGGTGGGGGGCGAAGAACAAGCTTGTTTAAAAACCAGCCATCAGCCTTCCCAAGAGCACGCGTGTGCACACACAATGTGTCTAGAGTTTTCAGATTCATCTCGTGCTCCGAAAGGGTCCTGAAAGGGTTAAACCGTTCCAGGCCAAGGCCTGAGGCTTTTCTATCAAAATGCTCCAGATGGAAATTAGAAAATTTCGCTTCTCAGCTCTGTGGTACACACACACTGTTCTTCTAAGACATTTAAAAAAAAAAAAAAAAGACAAGACCCCTAATGTTCTCAAGAAAGAGAATTGAAGGCTCAGCACACAGGGCCACTCTGTTTCAAATGATTCCTCCTGGAATATTTGCATTGACTGTCAATCTCCAGCTTGGAGGGGGGAAGGGAGTACTGGGAAAACTCAAGGTATGGCAAGGCTGAATAAGAAGAGGACAAGAGCTGGGAAGGTGTGCCCAGAAGTGAACTCACCAGAAGAGCGCCTGATCACCCCCTCACGGAGGTTATGCCCCACCCCTTACCACGTCCCACTGTTCCAGTCCCCAAAGAAACTAGGAGGCGAGAGGCCAAAAGGCCTCAGGTTATGACCATGAATCTGACCATGAATCTGTCAAGAATGTCTAGAGGTTAACGTATATGAAGCGCTATGCAAATTGAGCCATGTCCAAGTCCTCGGAATACCACGGCATTCGAGTCAGAGATTGAAAGGCATGAACTTTCAAAGGAATCTGAACACCCACAAACCAGAAACAATGATGGTTTTTTAAGAAGGCGGCTCTAAGGCAGGCTGACTAAGAAGGCACGCCCCTCCTAAAACCACACTGGGGTAAGGGTTGGGGCTGCAGCCTTCAGGGTACAGGCAAGCAGGTGGTTTAAAGGAAGTGCAAAACCATGGGAAAGACAGGGTCAAAAGCCCATTGAGAGCCCGCTTGAGTCAAACCATTCTGCCTGAAAAGCAAGACCCAGTACTGTGGTCAGAGACTGACAGAGGAACAGGAGCCAACGATTAGATCAGGTACCTGTTCATTGTACAGGATGGGAAACTGAGCTCTAGAGGGTTTCAGCGACTTGACCTAAGAATCTTTCGCTGCTCCCCGAGGAACTTCAACTAGAACTCAAGTTTCATTCCTAGACTTGTTTCCTACATTATAGCTGCCACTTTGGAGTGAATAGGCAATACAGCATTCACGTTCACCCATATTCAGACAGAAGGAGGACTCCCATCAGAGAAGCAGACTGGTCTATTAATTATGGAGCATTTACAGGTATCAGATACTGTGCTAGATGATTCTGATACACTATCCCACTCACTTCTCACAACTACCTTAGGAAACGGATGTTATGTTGCCTATCTTCCAGCTTAAGATACTGAGCCTGCACGTTTCCGTCCTGGCTCAGAGGTTAATGAATCCCACAAGGAACCATGTGGTTGCGGGTTCGATCCCTGGCCTTGCTCAGTGGGTTAACGATTTGGCGTTGTCGTGATTTGGTGTAGGTCGCAGATGCGGATCAGATCTGGCGTGGCGGTGGCTGTGGTGCAGGCCGGCAGCTGTAGCTCCAATTTGACCCCTAGCCTGGGAACCTCCATATGCCATAAGCGTGGCCCTAAAAAGCAAAAAAAAAAAAAGGATACTGAGCCTGGGACAAGTCCGGCGACTGGCCCAACCAGCAAGGCAAGCGGACGAGAGCGCTGAGATTTAACCGGGATCCCTTTGACTCAAAAACTTGCACTCTTAACCACCAGACCGAAATAGCGATTTTCTTTTTTATCTTGGCATCTGTAAGAGAAGTCAGACTGGCAGCACTATGAGTCCCATACAACACATAAAACTCTGAAGCATCATAAATCTGACCAAGGGCTTCCAGCTAGTGGGGGAGCAGATCCAACCCAGAACTCAGGTCCTTGGTCTCCAAGTTCTGTGACGTTCCAGGGAGAACACGGACTCTAGAATTTAAGCTTCATGAGGGAGGGGACTTTGCCTTGCTATGGCTTCATCGCTAGTCACCAGAACCCATTCAAGCTACTCAACAACCAGTTGATGAATCAAGGAGTGGAGTCTAGCTATTGAGGTTTGGCTGTGTAACCTTGGGATGGCTTCTCAATTTCTTCATGCAGTGAAGAGAGGATGAAGGACCATCTACCTCTAGGCTTCAAATGAGGATTAAATGAGACAATTCTTATAAAGCACTCGGGAGAGGCTGGAACATAATGAGCACCCAAAAATGTAATCTATTATTATCACTATTACTATTATTATTCCTGACAGATTCTGGCATCTTAAGGATTTTTTTTCCTACTCCAGTCAGATGATGTTTCACAGTAAAAATGAATAAAACAGAATAGAGAACTGGGAATTGGTAAACTGCTTCTAGTTTCACCAGCTAGCTGTGTGACCTTGGACAAGCTTCTTAATTTCTCTGTACTTGCCTCCACTGTAAATGAGGGACTAAACCAGTTTCATAAGCATTCCTTGGGCACCTTCTCTGAATGAGACATCGTGCTCGGCCACTGATGAAATCCTGTGATTCCAAATAGCGTCAATGAAAAAAATATCAGTGCAAAGCAAAACAGTCCCCTGCTTGTGGCAAGGTTGAAGAGAAACCCCAAATAGCCAACTGCATTACATCATCTCAGTGAACAATGTTTGTAAATACACAGAAGTGTTTAATTTTGAGACATTTGTGAGAAATCCTTCACCAGTCAGGAATCAGCTGATACAGTTTTATTAACACCTATCAGCCTTGAACCTTCCAAAAAAATAAACATGTAAAATCACTTTGCACCTTTGTCAAACGGGGTGGGCTTCTGGAGAGAAATCTAAGCGAGTCTCAGTTATTAACGCTCCCTATGGCAACAGTTAAGAATAGGATATATACAAAGAAGAATGACATATCTGGTTAAAACTGCAGGGGGGATTCCAGGAGCAAAATGCGGTGCATCTGGACAGGACACTGAGGTCAATGGCCTATTGTTTATAAAAACAAACCAGGATTATGAACAGTGACAAGAGGCCAAGACCACAATTATAACTCACAACCACACCTCTCCCAACCCCAGTTCAACTAAACCTATGCATCAGTCAGCTCCCCCGTCTCTGTAATAAACCCACGAATATTTGCAGCCAAGTGGATAGAAGGTCCCTCAGGGCACCTCCAGCACTGACCAAGCTGATGACATTAAAAAGATCCTACAGGCGCAATGGGGACCTGAAACTCCCTTCCAACCTTCCAGAGATAAGGCAGCTGCCCATTTCAAACTCTGCCCCCACCCACACGCCCAGCAATCATTAAAGGGAAGACATGGCCCTTCCCAAGTCCTCTATGAAAGGAGAAGGTCTCCTTGCATTGGTGCAGGGAAAGAAGGAGGGGCCCCTCCCTCTGTACTCTGAAACAAAGGAAAACCCAGAGCTCCAACCATGTGGTGTAACATTCAAGGCCACCCACCTCTCCCACCCCCCCAGCTGAGGTCTCAATGGGCTAGAGCCACATGGCTTTTCCAGTCACTGGCCAGGAAGGGATGGTACCTTGCACAACCGTGTGCTGGGGCTCTTTAGCAGGCGCGAGCCCCTTCGATGGGAACTGCTGGTTAAAAAAAGGCTATCTAGAAAGGGGTTTTGATTTATGTCACATTCAATGAGGGAGGCAATGAGATGTGCCAGGCTGGTCACCTGTTTTCTCTAGGTCCACACTGTGCTTTATACCCTTCACATTTTTTTTTTTTTTTTTTTTTTTTTGCAGAGAGGGAAGTGGGCCTTTCAAAGCATGTATTCTGGAGCAGAGGACAACACAGAAGGGTTAAACCATTATGTCTTCCCAGGCTCCAGAATCAGCACCACCCCACAGCATCCCAATTCCATTCAGATTTAGGTGAGGGCGGAGACGGGGTGTGGGTGACCTTATTCTTCCTGTTCTCTGACTTCTGATTGAATGCAGATAAACCGGACACCAGGCAGGTATAAGGTCCACCCAAGGTGGCCACAGACTTTCTGTGTCTGATGCCATAGCAAATGTCATGTTTTGATCTCGTGCATCAGGGAAAAAAAAAAAGCAAAAAACCCTGCCTCTCCCGGGGCTCTCCAAATGGTACACCTTCTCATTGGGAAGCCTTTCTCTGCCCGGACTCCCCTTCAACCTCTGAAATAAATTGCCAGACACCTGTCAGATTTCAGCTGTCCTTCAAGGAAACCAGACCCAGGCACCCAGAGGCAAACTGCCGCCTTTCTCTCTCCAAGAACCTCCTGCCCCTCCCCCACCCCGTTTAGCCTGGAGGAAGGGACTGCCAAAATCATGGCCAGCCCTAGGACAAGTCTAAAGCCAACTCCAAAAATTCATTTCCAGAGCCTGTGGTCCCTGGTACGGACAATCTCTCAGAGCCTCAGACTCACCTAAGATACCACCTCTAGGGTCACCTGCCGCCTACCTGCTCCACCCAAAGAAATGAACATCCTGCAAATCGTGGAAATACACGTCTCAGTGGTCCACAGAGCACAGGCATTACGCTATTTTTCGAAGCCCTTACCTTTGACCTGAGTATCGTACTCCGCTATGATCTCCTTATCCTTTTTGAATTTGGCTGGAGACGTCATGTTTTCCGTCTTTCTTCCAAATTCGAATTGTGAATTGATAGATCCACGGGGAAAATCCAACCACCGAAATCAATACCTCCAAGATCGCTTCTCCCGAGGGCAGAAGGGGCCCCCCGCGGTGGTCTCCAGCGCTCCGGGGAGCGCGGGCTGCGGGCTGGGCAGGCGACTACGGCGGGCACATGCAGACGGTGGGCGCTGGGGCCGGGCGCGGCGTTGGTCGGTTCCTGTGCTAGAGCCCAAGCCGCAGCCTCAGCATTAGCCAGGAGAACTGCAGCGCCCGGAGGTTGGCCTGGGGTCTGACATCAACGACACAGGCGGGGAGTGGAAGTCCTTCCGCACAACATGGTGTGGGGGGTGCGGGGGTGTGGACGCGCCCAGCTGGGTCCCCGGGAGGGAGCGGGTGCGTCTCTGGGTGCTGGGGGAGGGCTGGGCGTGCTTCGCGGTTTTTTGTTGCACAGACTCGAAGATGCTGCAAATCAAATCCCAAACGGGAGCCGCAGCAGCGCAGACTGGATCGGAAGTCGTTTGCTCCGGTTCACTTGCCTGTAAATGCAGGGGAAAGGGGAGGGGGCGATCAGCCCCAGTGCAGATCCTAATCGCTGCGGGGGTGGGGTAAGGGACGTCGTTTCCAGCCTGGCCTGGGCCCATTCATCTCGGCCAAACGCCGCCTGGCCGGCAGAGCCCGGCGCAGCGAGGTGGGGAGGAAGGAAGCTCCCTCCGGATTTTGTTTTAAGGCTGAAAGAAAACACTTTGGAGCAGCCGCCTTAGCAGGCTTCGGGTGGGGACTGCGGCGGGAACGCGGGGCTCCGGGCGGGGACTGCGGCACCTCGGCGGCCTCCCGAGTCCCGCCAGCGCTGGGCAGCGTCAGCCGAAGGGAACAACTCCCGGCCCTGTCCCCGACGCGGCCCCCAACCCGGGCTGGGACAACTCCCTGGACTTCAAAGGGGATCAAAGCCAGGGAAGGACAAGGCACCCGGGCACAACTTTTCTTCCCCTCCGCCCCTCCTCCCAGTTGTTTTGTTTTTGGTTACTAGCTTCTCTTGGCAGCAGAACGTCGCCCGGTGTGTGTGGGGGGGGTAGATCTGCAGGAAAAAGCCTGCTCGGCACGGGACACATCCAGGAAAACAATGTGGTCGGCAGAAGCAGGAAACGGGTTAGAGGCGAGGGTCGGAGTCGGGAAAACTGGGAAGGCGTGGGGGGGGGGGCGTTGGAAGGCAGCCACCGCCTCTCCCAAGTCATGGACGAGAGTGACTCTAAATGCCACCCCTAATTGGTCACCCAAGCCCAGAGACCCCAGATACCGCACCCAATCCCGGGCAGGGGGTCAGGGCAAGGCAGTCCCGACTCCTCGCACCAGGAGGTGCCCTAGGAGTTCCCGCTTCGACCCAGGCCCAGGAGGCGGGAGGGAAGAGGGCGGAGAGCAGAGCCGGGCGTCTCGCTACCAGACGCGCTGCAGCGGCGACTCTTCCCTCCTTGGCCGCCCGGTTCTCCTTCCGTGCCGGGAGTCTCCCACTTCCCGCGCCCGGAGAAAGAGCCGCACTGAGGGAGGAAGAGAGACAGAAGCGGCGTGGTGATTCAGGCCGGCAGGAAGAGGGGAGGGGGTGAGAGATGGGGTCCTAAGGCTGCACGGGAGCCAGGGATAAATGGAGCTTCTGCACGCGCTTGATAGGCGGGGAGAGGGCAAAGAGAGGATAACCTTGGGGCTGAGGGGGAAGTTAGGAGACTATCGTGGGCCGCGATGCTACATGGAGCACTAGGATGGTAGCAATTCTGCGGTTCCAGATATGGCTGGGAACGGGAGCGCGTAAAGAGAGGCCGTTCAGGTCGGGTTGGGGGCTCGGGCAGGGGAAGAGCCCCGGAAGCAGTGCGGTACACCCATCTTCTGGGTCCAGGACTGTAACTCGGCTGTCTGCCAGGGCTTGGAGACAGAGTAAGAGGGCACTTGATGGTTACAAGTGATGCCACCGATGGTGGCCAAAAGGTGGACCGAGGTTGCCCGTGTGCAAGACTTGGGGAGGGGGCTGGGTGCGGACTGAGCGGCGGCATGTGAGCCAACGCGAAGTCCCAGGCGGTATGGTAAGAGGCGGAGATGCAGTCCAGAGTAGTATTATGGGCTGTACTGGGAGTCTGGGAGTAGGTCAAGGGGGAGGGGGTCTGAGATAGTCCGAGAGGCAATGTTAAACCGATGAGGAAAGCAGCATCCGCGCCCTCGCCTTCCCGCCCCTGCCCGGGTTTGTTCAGTCAGGGCTCCAGCTCGGCGCCCGGGAAGAAGAAAGGGGAGAGGGAAGGAGCCTTTACCTGGCTCTGACGCGACGGGTCCCAGGCCCCCGGCTCCGCTTCCCACAGAGAGTTCTCCTTCCCTCTTCCCCGCCACCCGCTTCTACGCAGATCGGTCCCCTAGTCCCCGGAGGAGCCTCCGCCAACTCCGCAGGACCCCGCCGGGAAGCGGAGCCCACCCCCTTGCCAATCACCGCCCGTTTTCTATCGACCGATGGGGCCCTTAGCCAATAGAAATAGCTGATCCCGAGAGCCCAGGAATGAGGAGGAGGAGCTGGAGAAACTTGGGGGTGTGACTAGCACTACCGAGGCGTGGTCACATAGTAAGCTCCTCCCAGGGTGGCCGAACCCCAAAGTAGAATTGATGGGCGGGGTTAAGATGGAACCAACAGCCAAACACATACTCCTGAGAGAAGGCACGACCAATTGGACCGGGGTAGAGAGGAGGGGCGTTGCGGAGAATTTTAGCCAATAGAGAGTAGAGACCGGCGGGAATCTTTAGAACGTCTTCCAATAAAAAGCGCTAAGGGCGTGCCTTGACTCTTTCACTGAGGCGGGAGTAGGTCTTGCCCCAACCTCCCAGGGCTGACCAATGAGGTAGGAGGCGTGGCCAAGCTCGACCAAACAGAAAGCCGAGTGGATCTAGGCACCGTTACTGGGGCGGGGCGTACGGTTTCCTAACCACTAAGATCTCGCCAGGGGCAGGCTCCCAAGCCTTCCAATGCGGGACGTGGGCAAACTCTAGTTCTCCCAATCGGTGCGCGGCGCTGGTAATTCAAACTGACAGCCGGTTGGAAAGGCAGAGAGCGGAAGAGGGAGCAAAAAACGACCTGTTCGGTGGCAGAGACCTCAACGCCGTCTGAGCCCCTAAAGCGACCTCTGTCCCGCCCCACCAATACCACCGCGCGCTCTGGAGCGGCCCTTCGAGAGAGACTGGAGGGGACCGCGGGGGGCACGAGGGAGAGCCGAGGGGAGGGAGAAGCGAGAGGAACTGCACGAGAGCCCGCACGCTGAGCGCTGGGGGCTGCCGGGAGAGAAGTGAAGCAAGGGGCCCGCGAACGAACAGAGCAGAGGACGGTCGCGGGAGGACTGAGGAGCACCCGGGATCCTCCCAGTGGGAAAGTTGAGGGGATTTCTGAATTAGGGGAGAGGTTCAAGATTTCCAAAGAGGAGGCGTGGGTAGGAAAGCTTAGCCTGCGATCCGAGAGAGAGGAATTGGAGCGTTCCGAGGGAGGGGCTTAAGAGGGAAGCTTTAGATAAAACACGTACGGGAGAAGCTGAGGGAATTGCCAAAGGGGCGGGAGTTAAAGGGTAGAGGATCCTTCTAGACCGGAGTAAGGGAATATTGCAGAGAAGTTCCCGAGGCATCTTGCCTTTTGCCTGCTCCCCACTTCAAACTCCACTCCCTTGCCCGAAAATTAAAGGGAAAGAAAGCCAAGTTTGCTGTTTCTCCCGTTCCTGTTCAATAAATAATTTTTATACCCTCCTAAGGGGAAAATCGAAAAAGAACTCATTCCCGTCTCGATTTTAGGGCCTAGAAAAGCTCGAGGCCTCGCGATTTGATTTTTCACCTGGGGGAATCAAACTAGGAAGGGAATAGCTCTTGTTTCCACTTTCAAAATCCCACACCTCATCCTTCCCCGGACGCCATGTCTACCAGCAGTTGTAGTTTCAAGGACCGGCGCGTGTCCATCCTGTGTTGCAAATTCTGTAAACAAGTGCTCAGCTCTAGGGGAATGAAGGCTGTTTTGCTGACCGACACTGAAATAGACCTTTTCTCTACAGACATCCCTCCTACCAAGTAAGTCATGCTATTGGCGGGCAACAGTAGCCTTTAACTAAGTGGGAAAAGTGTTTGGCTTGGACCTCTGGGAATCAACAAAGGAGGTTATCATTTTGGTGTTCCAGCCACTCCCAACAGTCTGATGATCTCCTGGGAGTGTAACTAAGGGAACAGACTGTCTGGACGAAGTCTGTGGTTTAGCCAGAGTGGTCAGTCCTGATGTAATGTTGCTAGCTCAATTATAGTCATGCGGTCCCTTAAGGTGGATCCCTGGGCACTGTGTGCTGTCTAACCATGCCCTCACTGGATCAAGTCCGTGACCCAGACTCTAGGTAATTTAGGCAAGATTTTCTGTACTGTTGGAGAGGAGAGGTCATTAGAGTTTTTCATTTTTATCCATAAAGTTTTTACACCAAAAAAACTTTTTAATTTTCTACCATATTTGCAGTTGGCATGTCAAATCAGATCCACCGGCCATCTAATTCAGTATTCTTTTCTTATAATCTCCTGCTCTCCCTCTATCTCTGCGAATGAGAAAAACTTGTGTCGATTTTTATGGGATGAAGTAGAGACTTAGCCTTAAAATGATCCTTGTCTCCCATAAAGCCTATTTGAGGTATTATGTATTTGTTTGCATACTTAAGTCCTTTTTAAATTCTGTTTTCAGTCACTACCTACTTTGCGGTAGTCCTAAAGAATTAGCTTCTTATTCGAAAAGGCCATTTTGTTCGCTTTAAATATACCTTTTTTCTAGTTCTAAAAGGTACTTTCTCTTTCTATAGTCAACATGTATGTGCCCTTATATGACTTTAAAGATTATGCTCTTTACTGGAACTTTATCATTAAAGTGAAAAAGTAATCATCCAAAATATACCTGAACAGCTATTCTTTGGACACAGAGCCAGAGGAGGCAGGCTAATACTCAGAATACTTTAAAATGGATTTCATGATAATGATAGAAACTTTAAAAATTTTTAAATATACTCCAAGCTGTGGACTCTTACTTGAAATATTATCTGCATTGATTTAAATGTAATCATGCCTAATGGCAAAGACGAAGGCCCTCATTTACTACAAACATAAATGGCTTATTGTTTCAAGTACCTCTGTGAGTATATATGTGTTACAAAAAGAAAAAGCACAGTAAATCTAGAAGCTACTCTTGCAAAGTTTCTGTGATTTGTCATCTAGTGCTTTTTCTTTTCAGTAGCACATACAGAAACAAAAATTTTAAATATTAACCCATTAGTCTTTGTAATACCTGTGGAAAGTTTAAGATAGTCATAAGGAGGGCCCAGATATATGACTTGTTAAAGGTTAGGCCAGAATCTGGAATACAATCAGGGCTTTTCCCTTTTCTACTCTTTCTTATAATGGTTACAGTGGTGATGGATTAATGTGCTAACATGCATGTGAGTCAGTGAACACACAAGATTTTTTACATGGAAGATTTGTCGTTTGTAATGAGCTCACAGATATTAACTCTTACAAAATACACTATAGTTCTCTTAGAGTCTCTTTTAGCTCCTTGGGTTTACAAAATTCATGCTAAATCACAATCCAAAGTACTTTTTGTGGCAAGGATTCAGAAAAATTGGAACCCTTGTGCAATGTTGGTGGGAATATAAAATAGTGCCACTGCTATGGAAAATAAATGGCATATTCATAATAACCAAGAGGTAGAAGCAACCCAAATGTCCATCAGCAGATGAATTAGTAAACAAAATGCGGTTTATGCAGACTGTGACACATTATTCGGCCCTAGGAAGGATATCCTGCCTGTCACATGCTGCATCGTGGATGGACCCTGAAGACATTATGCTAAGTGAAACAAGTCACTACAAGACAAAAACTGTGTGATTTAGCCCTATCTGTGGTATCTAAAGTAGTCAGATTCATAGAAACAGAAAGTAGAATGGTGGTTGCCAGGGACTAGGGGAAGAGGGAAATGGAGAGCTGTTATTTAATGGGTATCAAGTTTCAGTTTTGCTAAATGAAAAACGCCTGGAGATTTGTTGCACAAAAATGTGAACACACTTAACACTTATGAACTTGTCCACTTAAAAAATGGTGGTGTTCTTGTAGTAGTTCAGCGGTAACAAACCTGGCTAGTATCCATGAGGATGCAGGTTCAATCCCTAGCCTCGCTCGGTGGCTTAAGTAGCCAGTGTTGCTGTGGCTGTGGTGTAGGCCAGCAGCTGCAGCTCTGATTCAGCGCCTAGCCTGAGACCTTCCATATGCCACAGGTGTGGCCCTAAAAAGCGAATAAATAATGTTTTATTTTTTTATTTTTTTTTTTTGTCTTTGTCGTTTTAGGGCCGCACCCGCGGCATGTGGAGGTTCCCAGGCTAGGGGTCTAATTGGAACTGTAGCCACTGGCCTATGCCGCAGCCACAGCAACGCAGGATCCGAGCCGTGTCTGCGACCTACACCACAGCTCACGGCAACGCTGGATCGTTAACCCACTGAGCAAGGCCAGGGATCGAACCCGCAACCTCATGGTTCCTAGTCGGATTCGTTAACCACTGTGCCACGACGGGAACTCCCCGAATAAATAATGTTTTAAAAATGGTTACCGTACTGGAGTCCCCTTCATGGCTCAGTGGTTAACGAATCCGACTAAGAACCATGAGGTTACAGGTTCGATCCCTGGCCTTGCTCAGTGGGTTAATGATCCGGCGTTGCTGTGGTGTAGGTCGCAGACATGGCTCGGATCCTGCGTTTCTGTGGCTGCGGCATAGGCCAGTGGCTACAGCTCCAATTAGACCCCTAGCCTGGGAACCTCCACATGCCGCGGGTGCAGCTCTACATAAAAAAGGCAAAAAGACAAAAAAAAAAATGGTTACCGTATTAAATTTTTATGTTATTTTTTTTTACAACATGTTTTTTATGTACATTTGACCATCTCTACACTTTTCCCTCTCCAGTGCAGTGGACTTCATTGGAAGATGCTATTTCACTGAAATCTGCAAATGTAAACTGAAGGACATCGCGTGTTTAAAATGGTAATTTGTGGCAATATTCCAAATAGCCCTGGGTTTGGGAGATGGATGTTGACACCAAAGCACAGAGAAAAGTTCAGTGGACTGCATCGAGCATGGTTATCACCCATGCAATGAGCCATTGAAAAACCATTTTTCACACAGGACTTTTTTTAAAAGGGTCTCGTGATACTTTACATGTGTATATGATTTTACAGTTTTTCAAAGTGCATTAACAAATATCTGCTTTAACTTTCAGAACAAAGCAGTGTAGTTTTGGGGGAAGAAAAAGCAGTTGGATTTATAATCATAAAAATCAGGTTTGAGCCTTGGCCCTACCTTTATTCTCTATGTTGGCTTGTATAAATACCTTAAACCTCTGAACCTCTGTTTCCTATTTAATTTCTATTTTAAGACTATAGTCAGAGTTCCCGTCGTGGCTCAGCGGTTAACGAATCCGACTAGGAACCATGAGGTTTGCCGGTTCGATCCCTGGCCTTGCTCAGTGGGTTAAGGATCCAGCGTTGCCGTGAGCTGTGGTGTAGGTTGCAGATGCGGCTCGGATCCCGCGTTGCAGTAGCTCTGGTGTAGGCCGGCAGCTATAGCTCCTGTTAGACCCCTCGCCTGGGAACCTCCATATGCCGCAGGTGCGGCTCTAGATAAAGGCAAAAAGACAAAAAAAAAAAAAAAAAAC